>BLKR01000016.1:0-247500 GCA_011170035.1 Teleogryllus occipitalis
TATATATATATATATATATATATTATAGGTAAAAAGAGCAGGTACAAAACAAAAATAAAAATTGTCTATATTTCCGACAAAATTACGCGAAAAAAAAACGAAATTTCGAGAAATGGTACATGACCTTATTGGTTTAGCGGTCAAATGTCGCTGGCATTTAAAATTAAATAATTGAAGGCGTAGTCATTGGCAACAATATTGTTTAACTGCAAGAGCATCTTTCGATGGCTTAGCCGTTATCATCAGTTTCTGACACAAGAATTACAACAACAAAAAACATTAGAATTAACAGATCACTATGAGTGCATGGTTGAAGGTTATATAATACATTATTTTCGTTTTAGAAAACCTGGGAGTTAAATCGTTTAATATTAGAGTAATTTTGTGAAACTATGCTAGAAAGTCTGTTGGCTTTGGAAGCCACTAAAGCTGTTTGGTGGCTTCCAAACAGCAGTTAAGAGATATCTCAACTTATGATACATATTTTCTGTCACAAAAAATTCACATGTTTATTTCATTCACTTTCTTACATAGATTAACAAAACTACTCTAATATTAACGATTGAACTTTCCACACACACCCCTTCTTTCTTTCTTTCTCTCTTTCTTTCCTTCCTTCTTTCTTCCTTTTTATTTTTTTTCTTCAGATGTTTTCTAAAATTAAAATTATGTATTATATAACCATATACTCTTAATAATCTCTTAATTCTAATGTT
This sequence comes from Teleogryllus occipitalis, assembly GCA_011170035.1. NCBI lineage: Eukaryota > Metazoa > Arthropoda > Insecta > Orthoptera > Gryllidae > Teleogryllus > Teleogryllus occipitalis. Next base: position 717 of record BLKR01000016.1, read on the forward strand.
TTTTTGTATCTCTTGAATCACAAAAATGATGATGATGGCTAACCCATTATCAGCTTCTCTTGAATTAAATATATTGTTGGTAATGACAACGCCGTGAATTATTCATGACCATACTTCCAAATCTATCCTTGCGGATAGGGTTTTATTAACGGAAAAAATTATAATTTTATTATTATTATTATTATTATTATTATTATTATTATTATTATACGTTTTTTGCAAATACATTAATTTTCCATTGCTTATTCTACACCAGTTGGCCAGTTTGTCACTAAAAAGCTTGAAATTCGAATTCTTCATTCAATATACTGATTTAATTAAACAAATCTCACATTGAAAACTTGAAATTGGCCTTCTTTACAAAAAGGCAAGAGGCTAAAGAGAATAATTCCATTTATCCATGATTTCTTTTGTGTGTTATTTGTTTATTCTGGGTGAAACAAATTTTGGTATGGTTTGAATCATGAATATATTAGTCATCTTATCAAGGAAAACAGTTATCACATTAATTAATATTATCATGAAAGTCAAGGGATTTTTCTCGCCAGTATCAATCATCTGTAAAAATATTTCAATTGTTTAATGTTATTTTTATTTAAAATGCGTATTATGAAGTTTTGTAGTATTTATGGTGTTTTCCATACAAATGAGACTAAGCATGATGATTCTATTCAAAATAGTATTTCATTTTGGACATATATTGCTACCTAAAATCATAGTTAGTCAAACTTCCCGTGAAGAGAAAAATATTTTTGCAGAAAACGTAAATGTGGTTAGAATTTGCTTGGAAGACCCCTGTTGATCTGAGAGGTCAAATGTCAGAACCTTTGGTTCTGAACACTGATTACGAAACTGGGAACTACAAAAGCAGTCTCTCTCAACTCTCATCTCCTTAACAATTCACACATTGAAATATTTCCCGCGTAATTTCCCCCGTTAAATAACGTTGAGCTCATCTTCTGTGGTTCAGAACTTATTTGGTGTTTCTTCTCGCTCAGATGCCTACATGCATACTCACAAATTACTCATTGGATTGCGCAGGAAGCAAAATGAAATGTCTATTGTCCAATAAATACTTTCATACCAGTATAAAAACCATTTTAGCGTTTTTATTTTTACCTCTTTCTCAACCTTCGGTTAATCCTTTTCGGCAAAAGCACATTTACTGAGTTTGAAACAGTGCCTATTAAAAGAGAAAATGTTGAGAATAAAGGATGATTAAAATTATATTGTTTTGTTCAAAATGTCAAGATTGTCATAAGGAGAAAATAAATTATTGTTTTGTGGCAGAGTTCAAAAATATTTTCCATGCGTAAAAGTAATCTTTCACAAAAATTACGTTAGATGAACATTCAATTAACAACCAAATTGTATTACAATGTCTGAATGTGTATCAGTACTAAATGGTGAATCTTCAGCGCTGAAACACCTTCATTTGTCAAGATTACATACACTTTAAATAAGTCACTTTTAACATTAAATGAGTCACTTAAAACCAGAAAGCTTCAGACCCATAGTTCAACTAATTATTTAAAAGATTAAATAACTACACCAAGGGAATTCAATATAATAGAAAAACATCAATTTGGATTTATTGCTCATCATCACAGCAACTGCTCAAGTTAATCAAAAACATACAATCTTCTTAAAAACCACACTATAAAAATCTTCGAATATAAATCATTCTCAAATACATAGTTAGTTAATAATATAGTTTCTACTTTGTACAGATAATTATGCACACACACCGCACATAAAAAATAAAATTTAAAAAAATAATATAATAGTATTTTTCTCCTTCCACAACGACTCTTCATATGAATGAGTTAGTGGCCCCCTTCACCGAAGGATATGAGCAACTTTTCCAACTTGGTTGTACCACGGGACAGTCTACCACCAGGCGTAGATCGTCATCACAATTCAAAGAACCTAAAAAGATAGGAACGTCTCATCGTACCAAGAGATGGTTGATCAGGTATTATTGACTTATTAGAGCCTGAGAATCTCTGATGTTCTTTCGCTTCAGGCCTCATTAATCGTAAACAATTTTGCAGATGTTGCCTGCCTCCATTACGGCATTTCAAGCGGATTCAGTAGTATAATGGTACCGGGCTGTTATACCCAAGTTTGCGGGTTAAAATAGAAGCCGTGGATTTTTAAGGCTGAAAAAGTCCTTCGTATGCCTTTCTTCGGAGGGGAAGTGAAGCCGGCTGTCCCATGCTACTGCATGCTGAAAGAAGCCTCTGAGCTAAATTCAAATCGCCTGTTTCGTCGCCCAAGACAACACCTTCTTTCTCCGGTAGATGGTGAAAGGAGCGTAGTTAAATTTGCGTAGTCAGTCGGAAGAGCGGGCCTCATGGCTCGAGTCTCGCCACGTAAAATAAGGTATTAACTAAATAGCTAACTAGCTTCCTGCTTCGCCGCCATGGTCGCCTGTTGCTGGCTCCCACCATGAGACCCTCCTTAGAGACCTACGACCGCTCAAATGCAGTGGTTTGCTCGACACAATTAATGCAAACAATCTACTTTCGTAAGCAAATTTTATAAGTACAAATTTCGTACTAACTACATTTGGCACTTGCGTAGAGTGCTATTTGCCTGTAGAATATGGCAGATTGAATTTGTAGCCTAAAAATCAGACTTAGTTGTGTTAAAGGCTTGTGGAAAATAGACTCTAATGCAGGTATGCATTTACATGAAACCTCCCTCCCTCTCCGTCTCTCTCTCCACCTCTCTCTCTTTCTGTTTTTTTTCTTTTTTTCAAGTAAAGCAAGTATTACTTAGACTCCGGCGTCATGAAACTGTGCCCTTTCCTTGTAAGATGGGAAAAAATAATCTTTCTTCTTTTTCTTCTTCACTTCACGGATTAGAGAGATTCCCAGTTCCGGCACCATCTCTGTCGTGGGCAGCCTATGTTCCTTCTTCCCCGTGATCGGTAAAGAAAGGCGTGTCAGGGGATTCTATCGTCAGAGATTCTTCCTAAGTGCTGTACCCACCATGATCTGTATTCATTTATTTTTTCATTGATAGAAAATTGTTAAGTTCCTGTCTTAAATCTTCGGTTTTTATTTTATCCATTAGGGTGCAGTGTTTTAATCTCCGGAGAAATTTCATTTCCGAGGCTTGTACCTTCATTTTATCATGTTTTCTTATTGTCCATGCAGTAAAGTAGCCATTCACAGCCGTAAAGCAGTTGTGGTACTGCCATGACTTTATCAAATTTTAACACTGTCTCTTTTCTAGTCTTATTGCGAAGGTATTTGTTTATTGTTCCGCAAGTATGTTGGAAATGTTGTAATTTTGTTTTCATATCACTTAAATCGTATGTGATATCACAAATTTAAAATCTTTGTTGTGTGAAATTCTAAATATTATACAAAGTGTTCCTCAAATAACTTGTCATCCCGCTCTCATTTCCGTACCGGCTGATCTCACTTTTAATTTCAGGAAACATACACTGCAGTAAATTTCAGTGATCTGCCAAATCCAATGTCAAGTGGTTTCTTTGATTTCAAATGTGTTTGGAATGTTACCCCACACTTCTTAGAAATCTCTCTGCCTCACTTTCATTATCCACCACCGATTTGTCACTCCAATAGGGCCCTACATGTAAAGGCAAGTAAAATGCACTTGAAAAAACTCTCATAACGTTTAAGAAAAGGATTATTCTGTTTCGTTTTAAAAGAAAAATGTTAATATAAAACATTTGTTCCCAAGAATAAAAATAAATAACCAAAACACTATTTCGCACTGACGGTAAAGCGTAAGTTGACCACAAGCAAGTACTAAGAGGTTGGGAGCTGGGTTAATTGCGATGTTTTGGTCAACAAAACATTCGGCCGCAATGCTCTCGAAGCATCAAAAGGCTTCTCTTTCTAAGGACAATGTCATCTCCATTCATTCTAACCTTCTTGACTGTGAATTGCACTACTTCACGCTTACTCCGAGCCAGGGTCGACCGTGAACAGCAGTTGCCATAGTAACTGGCTCGCCCTTAATCCCAGCTTACGCTACGCTTCCGTTCCTCCAAGTTTATTAGTCAAGATTTTGCTTACTTCAACTTACGTCAGAAAAGAATTTCACTCAGTATTTATTAGTAAAGTGGTTGATCTTTGGCCAGACCTGACTCGAGCCACAGTGACGACTCCAATGAACTAGAAAGCATACAGAAGCACGACGCTTATTCTCTAGTTATTGATGCCTATAGGTGGTTTAGGGAAATGTAAAATTTAAGGGTGATAGTGATTGTAATCAATTAATTTAAATTATTGATTTAAACAGGATTTAAGCCTACGACTTTCTTCAAATCATTGTCAACTGTTATAACAGAAATAAGACCCCTTTGCTATCAGGCAAAATTAAAATTCATAACATAACCAAAGGGGATATTAAAGTTTGTGATATCTTTGTTTAACTTGTTTATTAAAGAGTGAGTCAATTAGATAATATTACAGTAATATTTTAACTATAATCAATATTAATATTATTCTTATTATAAGAAAGATAAATGTTCTTTCGAACTGATAGTAAATGAAGTTCAAGTTTACAATAATTTATCAAATGTCTAATGGTTCTTGAGTTTAGGCCACGGGAAAGAAAACAGACACTTTATATTGCCGACGTTCAAACGGGTCAAGAATCATAGAATTAAACAGTTTATATTCTTTCGTTCTTGATAAACCTCTCATAAACATGAAAATGAATTTCTCCGTAAGATAATTCTATTTCAAACACTGATCTACATAATTATACAGAGACATCTGTGGTTTCAATCGCTGGATTCTCTGCATTGATATTTATGCATAAAACGAAGAAGAATAAGAAGATGATGACGATGAAGATGATGATGAAGAAGAAGAAAACGCAGAGTTTCGATTTCGGTGAATGTGAACAGGGGAGCTGGGGAACGATGTGCTAAAAAGCTTGATGATCCTATTACTTGCTGTAACTAACAGGGTTTTTATTATCAAAAGAAAACTGTCATAACACTTGTCAACAGTGAAAATCTTTCCGGCTTAAAAATAGCAATTTTTTATTCATTTGATAACATAAATAACGAAAATAGCATTTAAAACTTGTAGTTAGCTCTTCATTATTAGATATAAGTTGTGAAGAATGTTTGCGAAATGTAACGCCTGGAGATTGTGTTGGCATATCTGATCTCAGGAGTGACGGGTTATCGGTAATTTTTTTACTTTGTGTATCTTCATGGCTGCATGGCATGCCCAGACAAAGGAGACTGATTGATTGGTTTTTTCGTGTTTCCGGGCGCGTCAACTGCTTTGGTCATTAGTTCCGTTAGTGTAGTGCATGTTTTTTCTCGGGAGATGGCGGTGATCTTCCCCCGCTGGATGGCGAGATCCGCCGCCGACCTACCGTCGGCTAGTGGGGTTTCCCCTAACCAGGGCTCTCCCACCAGCGGGGCACCGCCCCAACCGGGAGAAGCTCTAAGCTCCCGACCGGTCTCCCGGAATATGTGGTAGTGTAGTGCTTGTTAGTGTAAGTGTGTGTATGTAAGGGGAGAAGATAGGACAAGGAAGTGGAAGGACAGATCGCGCGCGGTCCGTGGCCCGTTTGGTAGGGTACTGCTCCGGCATTCGCCTGGTGTTGATCGGAGAAACCATGGAAAACTACCCATCAGAGCAGCCGGCCGCTAGAATTCGACTAGACAGCGACTGAATTCAACCTAGCTGAAAAGCCAGTGTCGAAAATCCTGCCGTCCTGTCAGGACTCGAACTTACGACCTCCCGGTCAGAAGCGTTGCAGAGACACATGCACTGAGCTACCGCTCCCGGTAGAAAAAGGAGACTGTAGAATACCTCAACATCGAATGTCACAATCATTATTCTCGACCCAGAATGATGGTACTTTGGCTATATTCAGAACATAAAAAAATACCAAGTATATTTTTAGTATTTCTACTTGAAATCAGTATACCTAAAAACCTAGAGCTAACAAAAGATAAGTATTGCCAAATTCGTTTTTCTCGGCCACAAATTACAGTATTTTTGCTATTTTGAGAAAGGAATGAAAGTGCATTTTTGTCGAACAGTGTAATTAATAATTGTTCTTTTCCCGACATTTTGAGCAATTAACGAGTCGAATAAGGCATCTAACAGCTTTGTAGGAGCTGTACTTCTCACAATTTTACTCCAATATCGAAATTTCATTCGAGTGTCCCCTTATGTTAGTAAAAATTTGTAGAATGGGAAAGAACAAAATAATTATTATGTTGACATTTAGACCTGAGGATGGTTCATCCTAGAGTTACTGAAATCATGTATATAAACGCCCTTGAAAAGCAAAAATGCCGAACAAGAAGTCATAAAAAATTTTAAAAACATCAAAACAATGGTACCATTACACGTTTCCATGGTGCCATTACGTCCCCCTAGTTTCCACGCAATCGCATCTCATGAAAAATGCACAAAACTTTTTGTCACCATATTGAACTGAACTTTGTTCGCGATTTGGTTCAGCTTATCTCAGCACATTCAGTGGCGGATCCAGGGGGAGGGGGCTTGGGGGCCATTAGGTATCTCAAGGTTACTCGAATACTATACGAGGATTTTCAACAATATACTAGTGAGAACCCGTCAAAATTTGACGGTGCGACCTGAGATAAATGTAAAATACTGTGCCCAGATTAATGGTCACAATATGTTGCATTGTTTGAATCTTCAGGGTATAACGAAAATATTTTGTGATGTGGAGTTCCCAAAATTTTGAACACGTATGGCCCATGACCAGGTTACAATGCAATAGCGGCACCAAATTACACAAAAGAAAGAGCACTATTATACTGAAGGATATTATTTCTAAAGTTTTTTGATGTGTCATAATCTCCTATAAACAACTGTTTGATTTCTTCTGGCATTTTGCTCGAAGACTTATTTTCCCATTTTAGCATCACAGTAAACGTTTACAGAATTTCTCTCACATGGGAAGTACAAAGTAGAACAAAACTGACATTTCGTAGACAATGACCCAACAGAAAACGAAATGATCTCACTATCACGACACATACGCTGACTTTCTCTTTCCTTGCTCCCAGTCAATGTACTATGTACTCCCACATGCGGCTAATGGAAGTCACTAAAGAAATATGAAGCAAAATGAACACATTAGTACTTCAAACAAAATTGATTTTGTTAGCAATAGTTGTAGACATCTAAAATAATGTGACTCCCAAGGTTGTCCAAGATCTAAGATCAACAACACTGAGTCCTGGGCAGTAAGTCAAGTAAGGCTTTTAAAGTGTTTGAACTATTTGATGAATTCTTCATCCGTCCAGCCATTATTGCTATATGTGTAAATAGCACCAGGGATCAATAAATTATTTTCTTTGAGACAATGTCGGTTACGCTCCGATAATGAGAATCACCCTTATCTCTCCCCCGATAATGAGAATCACCATTAACCACCATTAGCAAACACATTTTTATCATAACTACTCATAAACTTTTATAGAAAATTTAAAATTACTCGCAATTGGCAACAAATGATTTGCTGAAGCACATAGTTCTCTTCCAACAAATTTCAATTCTTCCAGAAATCTCCAAGTTCACGTGGGTAAGACCTTATTTTCTGGGAGCACTTTCTGATATCAACCACTCACTTTCCCGCTACGGACGCGATAATCGTCGATGTAAGCTTTCTTTGGCGACGGCGATCAACTAGCTATAGTAATCATGACTAACGGTAGGTACGAGAAAGCATATGTTTCTGCCTTTCAATATAGTTTGATTACAATAATTGTGGGTAATTTACCGCTGACTGCCATTACCTCGGGACCTCCATTACCCCCGCTTCCCCTGTGCCATAATCTGCGAACTTTTGTTTTTCGTCTTCAATCTCTTTTATGCACCCCTGGGCGAGGGAGGATAATTCCCTATCCAGAAATAATGCACTTACGGAGTTTTGTGTCCGTGATTTCATATAAAAGGGAACAATTTGTCATATTTCCTTAGCATATTATATACAGTGGGGATTAGTCTTATCTTCGGCGAATGTCGGGAGCTATGCAACACGTGTTGCACCGAGTCCTGTAGATATTATAGGGCTTTATGGCAAATTACAAGTAACTGCAAAGTTTCACCTAGTCACGACAAGATTGGTAGGTGATCGATTCGTAAGAATGTGGACCAGGAAGAAGATATAAAATTAAGTTTTTTTTTTTTTTTTTTTTTCGGAGCTCGAAGGTTAATGAACGCCATTGTCAGAAATATTGGTTTCCAAGAAATATTGTTCACAGGATGAATAAGTTTGACGATAGTTCTAAAATCATAAAATTGCAGTTATGGCATTAACGTATTCTAAGAAAATGCACTACGAGTTTTTTCACATTGGGTTGTAATTAACTTCTACGTCCTTTTAGAAAAAGCTGATCAATGTTAGATACAGTGCCTAATAAAATTTTTTCAAGAAATATGATTAAAACTAGTAAGCTAGTTAGTTCTGCTTACAAATTGTTTTAACTCCCCATAATTTCTAAATGCATCAACCCAGAAATTAATATTTTAATGTAATTTTATTCAAGTAAGTCAGTAGCAGTAGTGGTAGTAGTAATAGATAGTATGTAATGTCAGCAGTTTTCAGTTATTTGGGGTGTTCATTTCCTGACAAGAAATTCAATATTCAATAATTTCAAGCATTTTGGTTTGAGGTGCAATCATGAACTTCTTATATCTATTCAAAGTGACAATAACACACAAATGAAAGCTCATGAAAATTCTTTATGAAAGTTCAAAAAACAAAATGACTTCAATTAATTAATTACTCTTCACTTTAGATGCAAAACTAATCCTTTTCTTTCAAATGTTTTAATTTTTACTTCCCAACATAGCTTGTAAAAATTTGTTTATCACGAACATTTTCATAATAACAGTAAGTACTATATGGAGTAAAACTATTAGTCAGGTATCAGTATCAACAGCACATCATCAAAACTCATAGTTAGCTCATATGCAAGTCTTTACAACACTTTACTCATCATCTAACATTTTTCAAATAACTAATGAAATATTTTCTGCTGCAAAACTTTTTTTTTAACCATTAAAATATATTATACTAACACAGTAAAATAATAATAATAATAATAATAATAATAATAACAATAATAATAATAATAATAATAATAATAATAATAATAATAATAATAATAATAATAATAATAGCGAAATAATATTTTTAAAATTAAGAGTTTACAAAGCAACCTTCTTGAAATGTTTATTTGTTTACTACTTAAAACAATTACATCTGAAGAATTTCTGTTTCTATCTGCAATAATAATATGGTCAGATTCTGAACTAATGATCACCATCTCCATCAGGTTTTTTATTAAATTTCTCAAATGACTGAAACATGGTTATTTTCTTGGAAAAATAATACATTTTGATTGTATATAAAAATATGATATTCTTCTGTTAAAAAATTGTTCAATTTTCACATTCCACCATCATTAGAGATTATGCAGTCATTTAAAAGACCTGTCGTGTTTTGGGATATATAAGTATCCTGAAATATGTTTCCTGATATTTCAGTTTTTAGGCACTTTCTTGTATTTAAAAATCTCCATGCAGAACAATTCTTACTAGTTTGCAATGAAACTTTCAGGAATTGTAAACAAAAAAAAAAACTAAAACAAGGATTTTTTTGGATCTGTAGAATGGCAATAAATCTTTTGATGGTAGCAACTGAAGGGGAATTTCTAATCTTTGAAAATTTCTTTATGAAATTTAAAAAAATTATGACATCAAGAACAGTTATAAAAAGAAACAAAATCCTTTTGTTCAAATTGTTTAAATACATATTGAGATTGAATCAAGAAAGTTTAGTGAGGAATAGTTAAAACAATGACCTTTCTTTGTAAGACTTAAACTTCAACAAAAAAATTAATAACACAAAAGTGAATTAATCTATATTGTTCAAAATTTTCATAATGCATCATATTCTGAGTTGAGCTAAATAGTTGAAAAAAGTATTTCAGATACAAAATACAAAATACTTTGTTGAAACTATTTTAGATACCAAATACAAAATACTTCCATCAAAGCATTTTAGACACAAAATACAAAATAGTATTTTAAAATACTTTTGAAAATACAAAATACAACCAATAGTGATCCAGTTTCACAATTTATTTATTAAAACTTGATTGTGGATTACAATTGTATTCAATTGGACACATTTCCCTTCAACATGACTATTTCTTGAAATATTATATTACTAATGTTTTTTCTTGTAATTGTACGTGATAAGAGTCTCACTAGATTAACATTGAATTAAACATTAACATTAACAAGATCATCAAATTTTGTTTGGTTAATTCCCTTTTCCTGCATATTGAAGAAACCAAATGTTAAGCTTTTTTATTTTAACTTCTTGTCATTAGAATCACTGTTCTCAGTGCTGTTCATTTCCCTTCTATGTGAATTTGATCTTCTCGTCCCCTCATCTTTATAGGTCTCAAATTCACTCACCATCCCAAGAAGAATTCTCTAAAATGTGTTAAGAAATTATTAGTTCCCAAGAAAAAAAAATGCCCAGTGAAATTGACAATCTATCATAAGATTAACTCTTTACACGGCACAAGCACAAGCTTTCAATCACTGCACACAACCACCTTCCAGTCATGTAGTGATGCATAATAATAATAATATAATGACATAATGTGTCATAATGTGACAATATAACGACTGTGAAGTGGTCTCCAAAATCCATTACTCCATATTTTGAAGTGTCTCCAGAAATAAATTTTCTTCGATTAACCAAAACTTTGAGTTATAAAATCATTCTTTTAAATACTGCTGTAGGGAAAATTGCTTCGAAATATCAATTATTCATGTTATACATATTTGTTTTTTTCAGGTTTCACTGCATATTTAAATTAAAATTTTCAATGGCTGATCAATAAAAATATTTTAGTATTTTGAAAAGCTTATCGAGAGCATCTACAAACAAAACCTGCAGTATGTTAACTGATACTAATAGTTTCTATGTATTATATTTTTTATAATCAAATATAGCTTCATCCATTACTTTATTCATAATTTACAGTTGCCGAATAAATGGGAGTGTGTTAAAAAAGGGACGTAGTGATCCTAAAACTCAAGAAAATATGTGACACTTGTTCTCCTGCCGCCCAAAACATCCCATACAATCTTTAATTTTTTTATCATAAATAAAATTATAATCATATTCATATTTTTATTTAAAACTATTTTTTTAAAGATGGATCTAAAGAAATGAAGTTCACATTGCCAATCTTGGGCTAGTGAAAATTCACTATTTTAATTTCTTTTTTATAAGGGCAAAAGAAGAAAGAAAAAAGAAAGAAGAAAAAAAGAAATTCAAGAAATTCCAGTAACATCTATTATTCACAAAACAATTACACTAAAATTTTCATACATTGTAGAATATAGTAAAATTGCAGAATAAGTTGATATAAAAAATTTAAAAAGCATTAAAGTACCTCAAGTATAAGAGCAAGTTAGATTATAAATTATATATTAGATAATAAATTAGTGAATGTTTAACATTGCTGTCATTTATTGTGACTATGTCAATGACAATCAGTTTTTCAATGTCAGGACCAATTAGAATTTTGATTATGAAAAAAGTTCTTATGATTGATTGATTTTCATAAAATGATTCTATTGTAATGTTTAAAGTGAAAAATTAAAAATAATATATCATTTAGGCTGTATAAAGAATTAATAAAATTTTTGAACAAGCTTTTATTAAAAGTGATTAGTATAGTTACTGTGTTGTTGCATCTAGATCCTAGATTGCACATATTTATGCTCAATCCCAAGAGTTCTCCTTAGAAATTTGATGTTTTCTTAAAAGTAGATAATATTTCATCAATTTTGTTAAATTTGTCCTCAAACCAACTTTGCTGCTGTACCTTTCATTTACTCTCATTCCAGTAAATAATACATATTTGGAGAAAAAGGTATGAAAATTAATTATGTCCTTAAATATTCAAGTACCAGTAATAATTAGTACTTTAAAATATAATTTAAATATGTTTTAATTCATCGTCAACTGTCTAAAAAATTGGTTCAATAAATACTTAATTCTTTATATTTACAACAAGGGGGTCTCCAGAGAAGGGCCACATCCCTCCCCCTGCCCCTGAAATTGTAATACATAATTTAAAAAATATTTTTAAACAATTACAAAAATGACCTAATAATATGAAAATAATATTAGTTAACTTACTACTAACAAAAACATATTTTTAAAATAGATTATTAATTTTTTAAAGTAATATCTGTGAGTTTAAATTTAAGAGAAAAAAGAAGGAATTATAAAAATATCATTAAAATGTTCTGTTTTAAAATTCATTAAAAACTAAAATATACAATATAAATCACTTACTCTTCTAGCAAATTCTCTTTCTTCTCAGTGAATACTTACATCTAAATTACTTATTAGTGAAGAAAACCACAAATTACAACAATCACTATTCCATCTCCTATGACAGTTACTGCCATTGTAATTCATATAATTAGTCATCACAAACAAAGATTAATCACTTCAAGAATTGATTCACCTCTTAATTTATTGATTTTATTGTTACAGAAATTATGGTTTCTGAAGTAAACCGCAGTTCAAAAGGAATTTTGGTCCCTTATTATCACTCTTCGATTCAGTAGATCCCTTAATCATTGGCAGATCGGAAACTCCAAAGGAAAATTAATTACCCCATTATGCTGGATGCTGGAGACTGTTCCCCTCCATGGTTTAATATCCCTTGCTGAAAAAGTAGTGTGTTGTAGTACAAAAGGTCTAAACGTGTCCCTCCCACACAGGGCCAGTATTGTGAGACTCCCAAGCACAAAATTATCTCCCTCCCCTCAGTTAAAAAATGAAACTCTTATAGCTTTACCAAATAGAATAATATTTTCATTATGTGCTATTAACATGATAGAATTCTTTCCTTTTCGTCTGTGGACCTCCACTAACTTTTGCCCCAGAGTCCTCCATCACTGTCAATTTGAGCATGAAACATTTGCCTAAACAATTTACACATTTAGTTGCAAATAACAAAATAACTTATAGTTTATATTAGACTGTTTCAACAAATATCAAATATTTTGAAGAACAACTTCAAAATTTTAAATATATATTTTTTAGTGCAATAGGCTATTTGAGTAACAATTATAGACACAAATTTACTTGTAGGTAAATCCAACCTTGCTCCCACTGACTTAATTCATGACGAGGCACCTCATTAATGATTGCACCCTCAAATGTTCAAACCAAGGAATTTAAATTTAGGAAAATGAAAAAGAAAACTTTGCCGAGAATATTCTTAGGATTTATTCATAACTACATACTTAGAGATGGTCTTCATTTCACACGTCAGTTCATAGATTCATCTCACTCTGAAATGTTGTACATCCACACTGAAGAAAACTGTCAATTCACACCTTGCATACATGCAAAACCATGAGTCTAGAACATTATTTTCTGGTGATCTGGAAATACGTACATGCTAATTCATTTTGTATTTATCACAAAATTAATCAACTCTACACGACATATGCATTGCTAAAATGTGTGAATGCTACAAGTAATGAAATTTTGTTTTCAGTGGAGTGATGTATTATATACTATGATAATAGGGTCTACATGTAAGCAATCTCATGAATGTCAGACAGCCTTTAAAAAGTACTATGATCAGCATACCAAGCCCAGAGTCAATATGAAAGAGGAATAATAACTTGATTCATAACAATAGCCAGTGGTATTCGGCAAAAAAAATTAAAAGATATGATGCCCCATGATCTTATCTGATGCATGATGAAAAGGGTGAAATATTCAGAAGAAACTCTATGGATATCAGAAAATCCCTAAATGAATATAGACAATTAAATAATTCAGCTAATGAGAGTAATTTAACTTATTTCTTAGAAGTATTAGACGAGTCATGTAACACAGTGGCAAATAATCTTGTAAACACTATGATAGAACAATAGAACATGAGACAACAAATTCGACTAGAGTAACTAATAATGCTAGCTCCAATTGTGTATCATTGCCAGTGAAAAGTCCCAAAAGTGGAAGAGTTGTTAAAAAAGCCTGTAAGGTTTAAAGAGTATGTAAAACATGGATAATTGGTAATTAGAAAAACAAGGGTAATTGGTCTTGTCATATTTTAGAGCTTCTTGCACTCTTGTGTGTTGTGTCACACTGCAATATATTTGCTATATTTGATTTTATCTTATGTATTATCATGTTGTAATGTTAGTGCATGGTTTATCAGTTTCAGATTAGTATCAGTTGAAAGAGAGAGATATGATGTACAGGTGTAAGCACTTGTTTGTAGTGGCAGCCCTGAGAGGCTGGAATGTTTAAATACACAGTTCTGAGTTGGATGTTATATACTACACAAATATTCAAGTTAATTGTTTCTTATAACACGACCATCAATATAAATTGTGTGATGCAAGTAAATTAATTTTGCTACTGAATATTAAATATCAAAATTCCCTCAAATATCTTCACTTAAACTCAATTTCTAAACCTAGATAAAAACTTGAATCTTTATTAATTTTGTGCTCCTATCACATTTCTGTCAGCAACTACTTACCTCATAGATTAATATCAATATTGTTTTAAACTGAAAATTGTATGAATTTTGGGTACTAAATGGCTTTTGGTGGCATAGAACCTGAATATTATTGGGTTGGACATATAAACTCATGTTGAATTATTTCCTAAGAAATAATTTAGTTTAACCATTATGAAACTAAGCAAATTTTAAAAAAATAAATTATAAAACTCTTAATTTGGTTGCATTTTGAAAAGTAATTTTAGAAACTATTTTGTATTTCATATCTAAACTACTTTCATAAAAGTAGTGTGTATCTAACTTACTTTCACTTGAGTATTTTGTATATTTTATTTAAAATAGTTTTTTCAAGAATTTTGCCCAATGGAAGCATTTACAAATCTCTTTTTTACCATCACTGTTGTATTTTATTTTGGGGTACATTTTGAATTTATTATTCAAAAAAATCAACTCCACTCAGTTTTTACATGGCTTTTGATTAAAGCTTAAAGAGAAAAATTCTACATAAACCAAAGGAAATACTTTGTAAAAGCAAACTAGTTAATTCCTGAAGAGTTCTTCCAAACTCTCTCTTGGAATCTGAGAAGGTTTTCTCCTTGAAAAGGCAACAGAGTGCTTGTAAGTACTAAGATTATGATATTTGGGCGCATTGAGTATCTCCATGTTTCTGATCCTTAGAAATAGTAACTACAATCCTGTATAAGAAGAGGATCTTGCTCCTTTAGGAGTAGTGTTTGATTTATATAGACAAATTAGCCTTATTATCAATACAGAATACCAAGGACACCCATAGGGCTGGGGTGGTCCAGATGGGGCATTGTTTTAATTGGGGTCCCAAATTTTTTCATTCAAAACAAATAAAACATATTTACTCCTACTTCAAATTAACCACTATATGTTATTTCTGATCCTCGGAGAAATGAATTCTGTTTATATGAGAGGAGGGGGAGAATTTTGTTGGACATAAGGATCCCTGTATTTAGTGCCCCAGACCCCAATTTCCTCTGGGTAGGCACCCCCAACAGAATACAGCTTGGAACAGATATTTATCCAGATCCTTCATGTCTCCTGAAACTTCAAGAGTGTTTTTATTTTTTAATTCATGTAATCTAATTCTGCTTCTATTTTAGTTCTGCCCATGTATTATACCTCCTTTTGTATTTTCTTTTCTTTTTTTATTCAAGGTCGCATCAATCTAGGTCATTAGCAACCACTATTGGTGTTAATGTAATGGTAACTATGAAGATGAAATGATATGGTGATGATAAGGGGTGAAAGGACAATCACAAATACAACCATGCCCAGACTCGTGACCCTCTGGTCTGAGATCGCTATGACACTACTGCCTTAGTGATCTTGGCCACTGGACCAGCTATATTTTCTTGTATAGTGTATTTTCATATATATGTTGCTTTTTTTCTTGTGTATACTGTTAATAAGTGCATTTTATTTAATTCACATTTAATTTCAACTACTTATGTGCAATTTCCTTCTATATGAACTTTATCATTTGGAAATCTGTCTGTTGTATTCAGGGTGTGAATTGCCAATTTTTTCCAGAGGGGGGCATTTAAAATTTCTACCATTTTTTACAATATTTAAAACATTCCACACCTTGTACACAGTAATTAGCCATACCTGGACATGAAGGAGACCATAGAAATTAGTTGAAGAAAAGAATGCCCCAGCTCTTGAATATTGGCCTCATTCATCTCCAGTCCCTAAGTATTCCCTCAGGAATCAATGTCATTGACAACTAGCAGCTTCTCTAAATGAGTAATATCCTCACCAACAACCTTATGAACATCATCTTCACCACCATCATTGTCACAAATGCCATGACGCCACAGGTTTTCCAAGCAGAAGTGAGGGTTCACTTGTGAACACAGGATTCTCAGTAGTTCTATTCGTATTGTAAAGCATTTCAAGTTAAAATTGCTTTAAAATGTTTGTTAGTCTTGTAAAACCCACACATAAGTTGCTTGGATTCCAAGGTTTTACTGAATTCTTATTTCAACATCTTTTAAATATTTTTTGATTTTAATTATATTCACCTATTACTTTTGAAGATTTTCTGAATTGCCACAAACACCTCCTGCATGCATGAAGCCCGGGGCTAGACTAATATCTTAAAGGGCTCTACACATGACAAAACTACGAAGTCCTTAATCATAGAGAACAAATCTAGTCAAAGTGAAAACGAAAATAAATTATAAAATTTCCAACTAAATAAATTAAATTTAAGATATGTGTTTGTTAACACGTACAAAATTTTATTTAATAAAATGTCTCCAGGCCATCTTCCATCAGGGGCACCAAGTACATGCTTAGCCTACTTATGCCTTAATTTGCATAAACTGTCCTTCCATTTCAAAAAGAATGATAATTTTTAAATTCAACAAGCCTTTTCTTTTATTTCATCAAATTTGGCTTCCAAATTGTTGCAACATTAAATAATGAATGACAAATACAGCCACATTAATGAAAACAAGGTATTTGATTTTCAGAATTCTCCTTATTCAGTCATCAGAGCCTTTTTTAAGAACTCGTATAAACTTCAATTACGTATTTTTGTGTATACACAAACTAAAAATTAATAGAGAAATATGTGGTCAACATGCAAATTTAAAGAAATCATGAGAAACATTCAACCTTCATATAAAAAAAAGAAGAAAATAATTAAACCACAAAATAAAAAATCACTAAAAATATGTCAAATTAATCCAATAAATTTAAAAATTTGAAAAAGTAGGGATACCTTGAATGCTAGCTTAACTATAGTTACTCATACAAACACAAAAATGTTACTACCAGAGAAAGGTCATTTTCAGGCTATTTTCTTTACATTAAAAATACACATAGTATACAAAGTATTTATAATTTATTTGGTAATATTGCTATAAAACACCATTTTTGTAAAAACTTGTAATTGTTGTTGTTTTGTTTGTTTGTTTGTTTGTTTTTGTTTTGTTTTGTTTTTGGTAGTGATAAGCTATACTTTCTTCACATTTGATTGATGTATTTTAAATGGTGGAGAAGTGTTTCCAGTAGATTCTGGTCTGAAATATATATTGTAATACCACTATTCTAACAATTTGGGGAATGTCAAAATCAGACATTTGTATCTGCTGAAATATATATTGGATTATTTTGGATGTACCAAACTTTGCAAGCGAATAATTTCCAAAAGGAGAAACTTGAATTTTTGTTATATGCTCACTGTTCCTGTGCTTCTTATTTTCAGTATTATTTGATGTTTTTATAAAACTTGCCTTGATATAATCCTTTTGTGTTAATCAAATAGTTATAGAAAAAATTGTACTAATTTACGTTTTATAATTTCAAGTATTGGTTACAATTTATATCATACTTCTCTTCTCTATAAAACTATAGATAAAAGAGAACATTCAGAGAAATTAGATTAAAAATTTCTAATTGAAATCTCTGCCTTATTTACTATGAAATTTCTAATCTTGGGAGTGGCCCAAAAGAAAAGTTTCCTTCAAATAATAAAAAAATTCTTAGATGACAATGTTTCTTACACGTTATGGAGGTAAGGTATCTGAGCCATTCCACGTCAAATCGCACACAAAAGACCAAAATTTGATCTTCATACTTTTCATTATTTTCTATTTATTGTATGGATTAAATATGTTTACACATGTATTCTTATTTGTTTCTAACCTTGTTATTTTTGGAAATATTGCATAGTGATATTTGCTAAAACTGACGCGAATCACTAACTTTAAAATATCACATATTTGAGTACACTAATTATACAAACTCCATTCAAATTCCATTCGAAATTATGAGTGATTTTGAGTTCTGCATAATTTTTAATTTCCTGAATTTTCAATTATTTTTAAAAAATTAAATTTTGAAAATCGAATAATATTTTTGTAAATTCGATGAGCTAAAAACTTTTTAAAAATATTTATAAAAGCCCTCGAGTATTGTTGACAACTCCAGAAACAATCTGAGACCTCAGTAACTAGGAAATTTTGATTTTTTACGAACCAGTGTGTAGTAGATAGCTGCAACAGGTGCGTTCCTTGCGTTACGTCGGTTTCTTTGGATGAAGCAGAAATATAGCCTAAGTACTTCTTGAGGTGGTGCAATTTCACGACTGTATTTGGCTATTAAATGACGGATTCAGGACCCACGTTTTGACTGACACTTTGAAATTTTCTGGTCCCTCACAACGCACTTCAAATATATGTAATCGCTTACTTTATTCCTGAATTTTCGACACGATACACATTTTTAATGCCTTGCCGAATTTATTTTCAGGTCTGGACAAAATTCCATTTTCTTCAGCTAACTTTTTAGCCACTTTTATCATGTGTTCGGTTGCTGCTAACTGTCGTTTTATTTTATTGTAAGTCCGACTTTCAAAAATTGACAAAGTTTGAATTTTCATCGTCTTGTCATCTGTTGAGTGAAAGGAATCGGTAAGTTTCTTACTAATATCTTTATTGTCTGCTTTTTCAATGGTAGTTGAAAGATCTTCAGTAGTACGGAAAAAAAATTGTCTGTGATATCCCTTTGTGCTTTCTGAAATTTCTTATGCGGATATAGTTTTCTTGCAATTTTCTTTTCTTGACGAGGGTTTCTCCGATTGCAATTAAATTCTTGTTTATCTTCTCTACATTCATTTCACAGACACGACGAACTATCTGAAGAGCTTAAATTGTCATTTCCTTGATTTCCTCTGTTTTCACTACGTTTACTAAACTTTCTGCTACTTTCGTTAATGTCACGGAAGCCACTGATCTCGACGCTCTCTTTACTAACAAAAGGCCATTTTTGAAGCCGACTCCTTGTTTTGCGATATGAATCCCATCACTTCTGGGTACAGAGAGAATATTTCAGTTACTATTATTTCTTGAAACTCTAATCAGGCAAACGGTCATTCTTTTTATAGTTCTTCGGCACTTGTATCAAAGACTGATCGAACACAATTCGTTAGTGCAGAGGAAGGAAGCGCGTACGCCTGCATACTTACTAGATTTTTTTAGATATGTAGCTACGTGATCAGTGCCCACTTTTGTTATTGTTGTGTTTTGTAGAAAATTGAACAAGAAATACGCCTATATTTTTTCAAATTTCCATCTGAGCGAAATCATAGAAATTTTCATTTTTTTACAATAATTACAAATTTTTAATGAAATATTTATTTTTTGAGAGAGTAATTTTAAAGTAATTTTCAGAGGAATAAAATACACTTATAAAATTATTAAATGTTAAGTACATTCAGAGCATCAATCAATCATTTTCCAAAGTACGTGTAAATTCCAAAATTTAATATAGGCATAACTACATAAATAATAAATTTTGATGTAAATAAAGAAACACAGGTCTCTTTTCTTGAAGTCCAGGTATAATTAAAAGTGTTTTTTACTTTTATTAAACGTGTAGTTTTTTCTATTAATATATATATATATATATATATATATATATATATATATATATATATATATATATATATATATATATATATATATATATATATATATATATATATATATATATATATATATATATATATATATATATATATATATATATATATATATATATATTCTTCAAATAAAATATTTATTTACAGAGGAATAAAAGGCGTAACTGCACAGACAACTAATTTTCAGGAAAAAAAAAAAACAACAAACATGTGTCTCTTTTTTGGATGTCCAGATTTAAGAAAAAATACATATAAAAAAGGTGTATCAATTCTTGTGTGATTTGACATGGAATGCTCATCTGATACATACATTAGAGATAACACCATCATCTTACTTTCATCTTGCACATCATTTTACCAGATGTTAAATTTGTAATAAGCATTAAGCAAAGTAATGCAGACAAAGTTTTAATTAGTACTTCTTTAGCTAGTACTCTGTTCTTTTGTACAAGACATCCAATTTCCTCAGAAGTAGTTTTAAAGTTTTGATCTAAGTTCAACAGCATTTTAATTTTGTACTCTTCAGCTTTCTCTATTTGTGTCTTAAGTAATAACCTTATTAACAATACAGCAACATAGCTCCCACTGCATCATTCTGTTTGTCAACTAAAAGAAGTTAGATATCCAGGAGGAAATTTAATATTCTTTTCTCAGAAAAGGATATGGAAGGTCCAATGAATGTGAAAATTCCTTTGTTGAATCTTCAAAGAACTTAAAGAGGTGAAGACGATTTTCTTCTCCTCCTCCTCTTTAATTTCAGTTGACTTGGCACCATAACTCAGATCCTCTGAATTATGAACTTTAATAATTTGTAACTATTTAAACAAATTTCCCAATG
Organism: Teleogryllus occipitalis; assembly: GCA_011170035.1. NCBI lineage: Eukaryota > Metazoa > Arthropoda > Insecta > Orthoptera > Gryllidae > Teleogryllus > Teleogryllus occipitalis. The sequence goes on from BLKR01000016.1 coordinate 21,600, forward strand.
TTAATTTTCTAAAATTAAAATTTCACTTTTGCAAATAAAAATCTTATTTTTCTAAGATTCTTCTTCTTCTTCTTGTACTGACTTATTAATTCCATTCAATAAACATTCACCAACTCATATTTTCTAATTGACAATAATTAATGTGTGAAATTATTTTGTGATGTTACTCTATAACTGAAATTTGTTGAAAAATTAAATTTTCATACCAGTAGTGAAAATTTGATTTTATTCTATGTAATATAATACATATTTTAATGAAAAAAGATAATAATGGATTACAAAAGATAATTACAAATGAAAATGTTTTAAAACTCATAATGAAATGTATGAGTGAATCTATTTATGATTCATGTGGTTTTGTTACGTTTTTCAGCTGTTCAAGATTTATTGTGAAAGATATTCTATTTAAATCATAATTCAATCACCCCTTAGTTTGAGAAGCACCTAATACCCATCAACTCTTCAGAATTTGTCTTGCAAAAATACTTGTGTTGTTACATTTTAGTAATTATGTTCAATAATTACATGTTACAGTTTAGTAATTATATTCATATATTCACTTCATTTCTCATTTATCTAATAAATAATTATAACTATATAACATTTATAAAGTATGGAAAGGAAACAATGAGAAGGTAAATTATACCAGTAATTTTCTTCATTCAAAACACAAATTTCAGTTGTTCTATCTCTAAATGTTTTTATTCTCACATTTGTATTACAAAGAATACAGGAGAGAAGTTCAGAGAAAAAATGATTTAGGCGCATGCACCTAACACAAACTAGAATTCTCTATCACATACGACAATCAATGAGTATAACAAAGTTTGTTACAAATATCTAAATGATCAAAATGGAACTGCCACCGCAGATATGCTACCTGATCATTTCTAACACATCAACAGATCTATCAGCAACAAAGACTTTAGAGTGGAAAAAACATACATAGAAACAACAGCTGTACAATGTGTATATAAAAATATGGCTCAAGCCACAATAAAATAGTGCATTTAAGTTTGGTCAGCACATTTACAAATCCATATGAGGGCAACAACATTGCAGCATCTTCAACATTTCCTTTAGGAAAGTTAATGCAATGGTGCAATAGATGAAATCTTTTATTTTGCATACATTCATACATATCTACCATCTCAGATGTTTTCACCACTTAGCAACTGCAAATAATAAAATCTATATGTTCAAAACAAACTTCATATGTACTCCATTAGCTTTTGGGAATATTTTCTACATGTTAGACTCATGCATCCAAGCTCATAAAAAAACAAGACCACAAATAATTTGTTATCATAAATGAAATATCAATACTTAAGATTGCTTATGGAAATTATATCCACACCAAACTCAACTACAACATGGCGTATTGTCATAGCTATGCTTTGCATAAAGAAATTTAAAATTTCAAATAAAAAATAAAAATAACAATATCAATGTCCCATATTTAACCTTCTATGAAACTATTAATCCTGCAAATAACTTCCACAGAATATAAAAAACAATAACTGCTTAGAAAGAAAACATAATAAAGTACTCACTTGGAACATTCTACCAATAGCTGCAAATAAGTTCGTATTTTCTTTGATACCAGTGGCAGATCTAGATACATTCCCTTTCAAACAAAATGTCTAGAAACACATCAGCAACCTCATGTGACTTAATGTCTGTTATGTCATCTAACCATTGAATGGTAATATAAATTAACATTTACTTTAATTGTCATAAATTCTCATAGATCCTTAAAAATCTAACGTATAAATATTATTCTTAGAATAAAAGATATTTCCTCTACAAGAGAGGGCATTTGCCTCAATTATTCCTGTCTGGATCTACCACTGGTTGAAACAAATGCCAATCATAAACGTACAACTGCCTTTAATTCACAAAGCGCATTTTCTCAATCTACATTCAACATTTCATAAACAAAATAAATAATCACATGTACATGACAGTCCCAACAAACAATTCCAGAGGATCAACTCTTCAAGAGCAATATAAGTTCCAAAATGTTTGACAAATCAAAATGACAGATAAAATGGAAAGAAACAAAAAAACATTTCCATCTGACAGTTGTGATAGATACTATTCATATTTGACTAGTAAAGTAACACAAAAACAGTGATAAAAATCTGCAATGGAAACTTGCAACTATCAAAATAAAGCCTTTAAAATTAAACGACACTCACTGAAATGCAATAAAATGCTCAAATTTTAAAATTCTCCTTCACAGAAACAGAACTTTATAAGTTTATATTATGAGTATCTGATCACAAGTTCAGAGACAAACTGTACACCTCCTCTTGCAAGTAATCTTACAGCCACATGATAAAAACAAATGAACATAAAATAAACTTTCAACATTTCTATTAAGGCAAAGTACCTCCCTTTTCTAGAGTTCCCTGTTTCATCACTATAAATTACTTTATTCCTCCATGTCATACTGGATTTCATCCTTTTGGTAGTTTAGGCGGTGCCTGGTTTTGTCAGATGACACAGGATGAACTGCATTCTCCGACACAATGGACATCTTCAAAGCAGAGACATTCCTAAAAGATTCACATCAACAAATAAAAATTGCTCATTACTCACAAGAACAAAATCAGTTTGCCTTTCATGAGCATTTTTATGAGAGATAGAAGAAAATTTACACATTCTTTCAATTATACAACAAAAATCATTGTAAATTTTTGCATCAAGTTCATGGTTATATTCAGTAAAATGACAATGAATCCTATGTGAATTAGACTGTGGACAACCATATTGTTTGTGATATTTCAATAAAGATATCTTCTGTTTTTTTATATAAAGGCATTATAACTTATGATAATAAACATTGAAATGTTTTCTTCTTGTTGATTTGGGACTGCCTTCTGGTAATAAATTCTGAACAATTAATACGCAATGATCAGTACGTTTAAAATGTTCACAATACTATAGGAACTTACCATGTTTCATGCAGAGATCAGCAAACAGTTTTGTTTCCAATCCCAGTGAAGTCAGTCACAGGGAAAAGAATTTGAGGAAGGCATGAGGTGGAATTGGAACATGTAAAGAATTTTTATCTACATTTTCAAGTTTCTCTTGAAATTCTGGATCTTGGTCTGCAATGCAAGGATGCCCAATTGATTTCCAAAAGAGGCAGCGGCAATTTCGACATAGCTGGATCATTTCTGCATATTCTTCTCGAAGACCAAAAGATCTGACAATTAATATTTCTATTAATATTCAACATGTATTGAGCAACAAAAACAAGTTTTGTTCAGCAAACATAAAAAAAAACAAAAAACCTATGCTTTAAAAAAATAAAAATTACACTGGAATAAATTTAGCAAATAAATAAAAATATTTTTTTAAATGCTTCAGTGAATTATGTACCACAAACATGTAAATGTAATTGCAGTTTTAAATAGATTTATTATAACTGCTGATTCTAAATGACACTTTTGAATTTTGAATAATATAAACGTTAGTAAGTGAATATTTCTTAGTCACAGAAGCAAATACTGTAGTTCATGGCCACTTACTTCCTGAGTTTGTGGTAAGCGATCTGCCAGTCACGAGGACGGCCTTCCATTTGCTCCCTCTCCATGATGAAAGTGATTTGCTGAGGAGAGAAATGGAACTGGCATAGTTCTCTCCAAATGCGCTGCTCATCCACAAGGCGCTGCATCACACTATAGGCCTTCCCACTGTTCTCCAAGTCCTTGTGATCAGCAAGACGTAGGAGGACTTCACGTACACATTCCTCAGGAAGGTTTTGTAGCTTTGGGAACACATCATCACCAGGCTACAACACAGTAAGGAACATACAATTCTTGTCCATACTAATTAATTTCTTAGTAAAAGTTTCTCAGAACTTAGCATTAGACATGAAATTATACAATTTAAAGGACCAAATTAGTACCATTAGTACCTAAGATTTAGAACCAAAACCAAGGAGTTTTCTTTCAATGAGTTTAAACAGAAGTAAAATTTTACTTCAACAGCTATTTTATTAGAAATGTCTTTACAATATTGAGGATAAGTAAAAGTAAATAAAATTTTAAAAAATATAAAAAAAAGAACACTAAAAAATAATGTATACATAAAAAAGTTGAAAATAAAATATTAACATTTCTGAGCACTTCAAGAATATGTAAATGAAGGAAATTTTGTTTCTTTAAGGTTAGACTTACTGATTGTTATAGATAATTGTTACAATTTCATGTCTGAAAGATTTAACATAAATGATTATTGGATATCTTTGATTAATGAATATTAGATAAATTTTATCATAAATTATTATTTGATTAAATGAAGAATGGTATACTACCTCTCTAATCTGAATACGATTAGCAATGGACAGGATTCTGTTGATTGTGCGTAAATGTTTCTCCCAAAGAAGAGTACTACCTAAAGGTCTGCCCCAGCAAGCACAATTTATCATAGCTTGCAACTGATGCAGTAACTTGTTTAACATGTGGATATTTTGCTGGCTTGCAGATACTGGAACATGAAAGTAAATTTTCTGATTCACAATCAAACTGGCTCTTCTTCAATGAACTCCAAAAATATTTCTTACTAAAATAATAAATGATACTACAGAAATACATCAAGTAATTTGATAAAATTGTTTTGTTTCTACCTTGATATGCAACTTCCTCCAACATGTTGAATAAAACTTTCTGAGCACAACCTGATAACATTGTCATTTTCTGAGAGATAAGAAGATCCAATAATTTGCAAATATAATTGAATCTTCGAACATCATGTACAGCATTCCTGAAGTCCAATCTTTTAAAAGCATCGCTTAGCCCATTGAAGCCTGCAATCTATAAAGCAAAATGTAATCATTTATCATTTTTTAAAGCATAAAAGTACCAAGCTCACTTTTGATTCACCTTCAGAAATAAATAAAAACATAATCTTCCTTTATTAACACTTACCTCTCGGGTACACTTGATGGTGATGTGGCAATGTGGCTGAACTGTCCCATCTGAAAAAAGAAGATAAAATATGTATTATTTATTTTAATTATACATTACGTATTGGGAATATAATATATATTAGGGGATAATTATAATTTTGAAAGAATAGAATTTACAAACATAATTAGTTTGTTGCTAATCGGTAGATTCTTACAGGGCTCACTTTTCAAATAGAATTATTAACAAATTTTTGAAACTCAAATAGTTTTCATTTACTTGTCTGTCCCCTGTTGTTTTTTTAATTTTTTTTTTTTTATTGTTTACTCATTACAGCTCTACTATTCAGCATCCAAGTATTATAGTACGATGTATCACACTCAAAATGGTTCTGGGCTGAAAGGGATTAACTAAAGTTTTATGAAATCTATCACCAGTAGAACCGAAAGGGAAAGTAGATCCATAAATTTCACAAGTTCTGTTAAAATAGAACAACTTTGACGACTATCTTTGTTAAACGATGTGATAGTGAAACTTAGTAATCTTCCCTACATTTTTTCCATGTAGTTTTCGTTAAATTCCCGTCATATTCCGTTAGTATACACGCACCAAATTTAATTTTCTCGATTTTTTTATTATTATAAAATAACCACCTCTATGATCCGTCAGTTTGTTTTCTGGATGTTTCGTTCAACCTCGTACTACGTCTATTAGCAGGTTCGAAACATAAACGGAGTGACGTATTACTGTAGATTGAGGTACAGAAGAAGCGCTCCTGTGCGGGTGCAATTTGTCAGAGACCAAGAGAAGTCCTTCAATTTTAATGTGATAACACGAAGTACAGGATCAGAGAAATCAAGTATGGAAAAATAGTTATATGTATTCATGTATCTCAAGTTGGCCAAAGATTGCGACTTTCTTGAGGAAACAGTTCTGTGAAAGGCAAAATCTAATATGCGAAAAACCCAATTTTGTTGTTGTTATTTGATAGCTGATATTTTCGTTATCCGGTGAAATTCTGCAGTGTCATTTCGGCGATTCCGCAAAACTTTGGAATACATCACCTAAAAAATACAATTTTTTGACTAATCGGGTTCTGTCAAGCACTGCAGCGTTAATGTAACGGACACGAATGAACGCATCCACGCAACATTTTTTCTCTATTTCCCAAATATTTCTGTAACGTAGTTTTATAGTCAAATTTAAATAATTCGAGATACGAAAGGGAATCTATATATTTAAAAAAAAAGGTATTCTGCCATGGCTTCGTTTAGAGCTTCTACTGAACCGATTGTTGTATTTTTTCTTTTAAATGAAAGAATATGATCCCTAGATGTGTTATCAGATATTGTTTGTGTTGATTCAACAACATTTACGGTGTAAATTAATTAATTAAATCATTCTTGAATAGTACGCTTATCAATAGTCAATTGTTTTCTTTAAAAGGGTGGCAGTTTCAAAATCGATATACATGAGTCCATAGATGTGAGTCCATGCTGCTCGATGTTTTGTTTTGATAGTTGAGATTTGTTTACAATTCGTCAAGGTTTTGTTTCAGTGTAATAATTGCATTGTGGTGTTGACAGTTTGCATGCATTTGCTTCTGTGGTGTATTTTGTAGAGAACATTCGCACAGTGGGTTTTGCTCGGTTGTACTGAAGTAGTGAAGTTGTTTACAGGTTATGTCGAATTCCGAATCGTTGTCCACGCGCCTCAAAAGACGCAAACGTATATTAACTGGGCGCAGGGAAAGAGAAAGTCAGCGTAGGTATCGTGATAGTGAGGTCATTTCGTTTTCTATTGGGTCATTGTCTATGAAATGTCAGTTTTGTTCTGCTTTGTACTTTCCATGTGAGGGAAATTCTGCAAACGATTTACTGTGTGTTGCTTAAATGTGAAAATAAGTATACCTTCGAGCAATATGCCAAAAGAAATCAAACAGTTGTTTATAGGAGATGATGGCACATCAAAAAACTTTAGAAATAATATCCTTCAGTATAATAGTGCTATATCTTTTGTGCCGATATTGCATTGCCACCTGATCATGGGCCATACGTGTTCAAAATGTTCGGAACTCATCACAGAATATCTTCATTATACCCTCAAGATCCAAACAATGCAATATATTGTGAACATAAGTCTGGGTACAGTATTTTACATTTATCTCAGATCTCACCGTCAAGTTTTGACGGGTTCTTACTAGTGTCGAATAAAGGTTTCCGCGATCGGAATAATTATATAGTAATTAGTGCTAAGTTTAAAACTAAGAATGCTAAAACAGCACGTACTAAACTTCCACGCCAAATTATGTGATAAGTACTCAAATTTTCGAAAAGTTGTACATGACCTTATTACAAAATTTATCTTTACAGAACATATTTCATTAGGCGAAAATCTCTATCTTCATATCGGTAGTTGTAGGAAGATGCCGAAAAATTTTTGAATTTTTGCAATTTTCGAAAAAGCAGTTTTCAACGAAAATGAGACCTGCACCATTCTCTTAAAGGCCTTTCACACTATCCAAAAACAAAATATAATCTAAAACGATCGAGCCATTTTTTTGAAAAATTGGAAAATGTCCCAGAAGCTTTTTGTATACCCCTTAAATTAAAATATCGGTTTCAAATTCAAGAGACTGCGACATCAGCCAGATCGATCGGGGAGTATCAATTTTGAAGGAAATCGGCTCAAAATCTGTTTAGCCGCTAGCATTGTTCACAGACTGACGGACGGACGTTTTGCCGTCATTCGATTTTTCGGTATCAAGGACCCACAAAACATGGAAATTGGCTACAAGTATTAGAGGATTTTTTTCTAAATATAGCAACTGGATTTATCTACATTTTCATTGTCAGGGCCCTGTAATAAAGATTCTTCCTCCCGAAAATTCGCCGTTTTTTCGCGTATTACACAACTTCCTCTCTACTGCGTAAGCGGTAGAGGTTTTTTCATTTTTTGCTTCCCGTAATTCCCAAGGTTGCGCGGGATACGTTTCGGCCCACTTTCTGTGGTCTTCTTCAGGACTGCGGAGTCAAAACGTCAACACACTGGCCACGGCACGACACCGATTGGACAGCCTAGAGAATAACGAAAATAATTAAGAATTATATTTATTTTTCTCTTACCGCCCAAAAATTATTGTATCAATGTAAGCTTCAGTTTATTTTCTACTTACTGGTTTCTATTTAAATTTGCCACTGAATAAAACTAACCAGTTGACTGAAATAAGTTATATCTGTTAGTTAATATTTTAATTATAATGCGGTACAACAGTATAACTAAAAGTCTTCAAAGGCCCATCCAAGCTTGAAGAGCCCCGGCCTAGGGAGGAGGGCTGGCCGAGGAGTGCACAACTCCTTTAAACAGGGCCCGAGACGAAGGGCGCCTGCTGGAGCACTGGCCCTGCGCCAAGAGGTCCTTGCAGGCACCGCTTACCCTGCCAGCCCAGACCCACCCGTTTCGTCCAATGGCGTGCTTTTGGGAATTTCGCTGGCTGTGTTTTATAGAAAATATGTTCTTGTTTTTTTTTTCACCGACAGCTGGATTAGCAAATGAGCTTGAGGTCATTCTGACCAGAGATGTCTACCAGTTGGAGAGTCTCAACAAGAAAGAACAAGTAACTAAAAAGTTCGTTGGGAACCAGTAAAATCATTATTTTTAAATCTAACGTTTTAAAATACCAGAGAATACGAAAATATAGAAATTTTTCTCAAGAGACTCAATTGAAGGGCAGGAACAGTAAAAAGATATGCCACACCAGCCTCAGGAAGACTCTCACTAGACGTAAATGGTTAATATCTCAATTTTGATTGATGTGTTTGCAACATATAAAGGAGACATACAGTAACAAAATAACCAATATTTTTACCAAAATCGAAATACAGACATTTAAGAATAGTTGAAGACTTTCTGTGGCTGGAGTGGCTTATCTTGTTAGTACCCCAAAACCTTCAATTAGTGCAATGTTAAATATGGCATCACACTTTGTCATTTTAGGTTTTGCACTATTCATGCTCCAGGGAAGGGTGGAGGGCCTGGTGCGTGCCTTGCGCCAGCCCCACCTGTCGCTCGCTCGGAGCGTCCCGCGCGCCCGACATTCGCGATGATAATAGCGCGGATATGAGCGTGCGCCCGCCCGCCTCGAACCCGTTACTTCAGCCCGCGCCGCCCGAGGTCGCCGCCGCGGCGCCGCTTTCACTCGCTCCAGCGCTTGCTTGCGGATCGCTGCCGCCTCGGCCCGGCCGCGCTCCAGCCTCGCCCACGCCGTCCGACGTCGCCCGTTTGGCTTTTTTTTTTTCTTCTTCTTCTTTTTTTTTTCCCATCATTTTTCGTCGGTTCAGAAAATGGATGGAAACGGGACGTTTATGTCTTTGCGCTACTGTTTCGATAGCCAAGCTGGATGAACGAGACTTTACACGATTATTTCGTTTCCTGCACGCAATCGTGATGAAATTAGAGTGTTTTTGCAAGACGGGAAATCAATTGTCGCAGTACGTAAACATTATTGTCAAACGGAAATAACGTATCTTCAGAAAAATGAGTTTTTGCATGTCATACAATCGAAAACGTACGTTAAAACTAAGAACTAATTGGAACTGAATACCTCTATCAGGATCTAAAAGCTTTTACGAAACATCTGCGTATCACTGTGTCCATTTTTGCTTTTATTAGGATTACAAGATAGTAAATACATAATAATACATTAAATCTCATTGTATCATACGAATATGTAATACCTGTCTATCTCCAAAGAAAACTATAGCTTTCTAGCTATTTAACTATACATTTTTTATGGCTTATATTAGGAATGGGAAATGTTTGGCAATTATAACGTCCTATGGAGAAATAATAATTTTTTTGTAACAATCAATGCAGTCTCACTACATACTTAACTTCCAAAATCCTAAACACTTACCTATGTTAGTTTATTCCTGACATATTTGAATTAACTTGAGAAAAAAATTAACCATTAAGTTCCTGCCATATTATATTGGTAGTATGTATATTTTATTTTTAATTACTTCCATGCTCATTGTTTGTTAGAGTTGAATTCATGTTTAGTAGTGACGGCGAAAACTACGTAATTAAAATGAAAGTTTGCCGTAAACGACAACACAGGGAGAATGAGGGGACCCGACAATCGAAATCCCGTCATTTGATGCCGGCGCATGCGCAGTACAATTCTCCCCAGAATTGTGTTACGTCTTTCAAATCCACGACTTGCATAAACTCTCTATTATTAACTCTGAACGATTATGAACTCAAACAATTGAACATAGAATCTGTAGTAACAAACTAAGTGAGGTTATACTAGGACTGAACGCGGAACGAGACATCAGAGCACAGGAACACAATGCATACTTTATTTCTCATTTCACAATCTCTTCAACTTACAAATCCAACACATCAGTACGCTCTCGAAACTGTTCAGAAGGAAGCAATCGCACTACACGCATACCAAAGCGGAGAAAGTTCCCAAAAATGACACCAGGAGCGCAGAAGTCAAACTGAATAAAATCTGTACCGAAAACTGAAGTATGCGTTTTTTCCTACGATTTGCGTGTGCATTCATTCTGGTCCGTCACTTCTGTGTACCGACGAGAAATTATGAAAAAATGATAGGATAAAACAGGCGTTAGGCAACGGTGACAGTGGAGCTGATTTTGGCCGAAATTTCGGACGGTAGACGATTGGCATAGAAAACCAAACGAAACAGACCATCGCGATGGTCGATGCATCGTCCGATTGCTTATGTTTTCAGATGCCGTTGAAAGAGCACGTTCGGGTTTACTATGACCATTTCTGTTTAACATCATGCGAGTGAACGAATTCCGAATGTCGGACAAAAAACCGCCAACCGAAATTTCGACGAAAATTGGCTCCACATGACCGCCGCCTTAAGTCTGGGGGCGCATACGAAACACCAATCTCATTGATCTCTTTTTCGACATTTATCGAAATGAACCTGAAAGATATTTCGTGCGCTATTGGAAAAGCGCGCCGGGATAGTTTTGTATTGATGAATATGTTTTGCAATTTTATAGCAAAATAAAAAATATCCTCTCATTTTTAAATTCCTATTTTATTAATTATATATATATATATATATATATATATATATATATATATATATATATATATATATATATATATATATATATATATAGCAACAATAACAACTGATGTTCATGATAAAAGTTGGTATTATTATCATCTTTTTGTGTGTCGTTACTTTTGAACGGTATATTTTTGTTTTATCTGCGATTACAATTTTTGTTGACTGTGTTAACAGGATTATTTTTGCAACAATTTTCTAAGTTGTTACATCTTGTCTTTATATCATACTTTTTTATACGATATATGATTTTACGAAAAACATTTTATACAAAGATGGTTTTTTAGATGGGCAACTGACAATACTCGTCGTAACCTCTATTTTGTTTTATAATTTTGGGGAAGATTCCCTTCACGCCTCCAAGAATATGGATTATGTGATTCCATTATAACGTCAATTATAAAAGTCTTTGAATTGCTGTTCACGTTGGAGGTAATAAAAATACTCACATTGAGAAAACAATGTAATTGTAATGATAAAATAAGAGAATGCGTACGAAGAAAGTAGCGTTTATAATTAATCAGAAAATTTAAAATACATCGAAGGTCAATGTAAATCAGATTATAACCACTTACAAAACTGTTGAAACAACTGTGGAACTCGAGAACGAAGTAGGGGAAAGAAGGAAGTGAGCCGTCAAGGACACGTTCGTTTGTTCTGCGCAACTGTGAATGAGACACTTGAAAGCGTTCGTCGTGCAGAATGGTGCTTAGAGGCCACAGCGAGTGCTTTGGAGCTCCTTTTGATAGTGGAACATTCATAACGCATTCTTCAACTTTCGCAAAGTTCGATAATTGATATGGCATCCGTGCGAAAAGCTCTGCCTTATGACTCTTTCTCTCTCTCTTTGGAGTTTCTCTTTTTTTCCTCCATATTTTCAGACCGATTATCATTCATGAAGACCAGTTACGCCCATTCGAAAGGTCAAAAAATGTTGAACTGGTGTCCGATCTTAAGATTTTGCCCGCGATTCGAAATAAATCAAGAACTGTACGCAGAAAATCATCATTCTTATGTTTTTAGATAACGCAGAAGATTTTAGCGAGACAATTGTTGGTATTTTCACTAAAAAATTATGTGTCATAAGTGTTACAGCTAAGTAAAGAATCCACAGTTTTCCTGGAAGAAATACGAGAGGGTAGGGCGGTGAACTATTTGAGCAACCATCTTTTTATTTCAATTCCACTAGACATTCTTTAGAAATCGTAAAAAGATATGAAGCAGGAAGAAAGGGGGAGGAGAAAATCAGTATCTTTCAGATTAGTTTCATGTTTTTATTCCTTTAAAATGTCCAGTATATAAAACCGTCATATTGCTGTTCCACAGGCGAGGTTAGTTGGTGATGGAGAGCGAGCTGCTCGGTGGTCGATACGTTTTCAGGGACAGTAACAAGAACGGTAAATAAACTCGTGGAAATCCTGCCTACAACGACGAGACTAATTAATTGTTTTACTCTCTCATATTCGCCGAGATTTCTCAAAATTTATTGATTTAATTAATTTTTCTTCTTCTTCTTCTTCTTCTTATTATTATTGAAAATGTTGTTATATCTTCCTGTTGATCGTAGTTTAATGATGCAGATAGAAGGTAAGTTTTAAGTAGGTTTGGACTATACAGGAGCAATCTTAGGTAGATATCTTAATTCCTGATATTTATCGAAGATTGACCCTGCATGGTCCAAACCTACTTAAAACTTACGATCTATCTGCATAATAATAATAATAATAATAATAATAATAATAATAATAATAATAATAATAATAATAATAATATAATTATTATTATTACAACGCATAGCCCTCCGTGTTGAAACTGCCAGTAGCAAGAGCGCCCAGGATGGCCGTGAGCCGCGCTCGAGGCATTTCCGCGGGAGCGCTGCGCGTCGCCGGTCGCGTGCCGCGGCCGCAGTCTCGCGGCGAGTGACTCACGCGCTGGAAGAGCCCTGGGCCCGGCCCCGGCGGCCACGCGCGCCATTCGGATCTTCAGCGCTCCACCTCATCACGCGCTCTCTTGCTCGACGCGGGCGGCACAACTGCGCGGCATCCACTCCAGCACAAAAATAATCAGAGTTTGTTTGTTTGTTTGTTTGTTTAGAGGAAAGAAGCAAAGTCTATGTCATTCAAGGGGAAAGTTTTTGATTTGTATATTTTAAGTAATTTTACACAAAAGCGAGAAACAAATATTTCAAAAATATGTTTAATTTATTTCATTGGCGAATTTTTATTTACCAAAACTGTAACAGATACCAAAACACAAGAAGCAACTATAACAACGTCAATCATTCTCGATGACTGATAATCCGGTTAATTTATTTCTCTATTTCTAATAGCAATAGAAGATCAAACGTACTAGATGGAAAGCTTTCTGAGTTGGACGATTCCAGTGCTCGAAGAAAATAAAAGTCGTTTGCATTGGTATTATTCCGCTCAATAAAATAAAATACCGGAAATTGGAAAACAAAAAGAAACAAAACAAGTGACAAGAATCTAAAACAAGGGTGGAATCAATAACCTTCACGAATCAGAGACAAAGAAATCCACGTCCGAGATGACGAAGCCCTGACAAGCGCTGGCGCTGTGATTAGAGTCTCTCCGCGCCGCGTCGCCGAGTGCGCGTGCCCGCCCGCTCGCGTCTAACCCGCGGCGGCAGGGTCAAGGCCTGCGCTCCTATCGCGGAACACACATGCATCCTTGGTTGCGTATTTGGCGGGCGAAGGCCGCCGAGGCTGATACTCTGGCCGCGCCGCCACGCCGCCACCGTCGCAGTCGCCCCGCTTTATATAACGCCACCGCCGCACCTTTTGCCGCTTGGGGGTCTGGGTCCTAATGGCGGTGGTGGTGGAGGTTGTGATAGCGGCAGTGGTGGCGGTGGCGGTGGCGGTGGCGGTGGTGGCGGTGGCGTGGCGGTGGCGGCGGTGGCGGCGGTGGTGGCGGCGGCGGCGGTGGCGGCAGTGGCGGCAGTGGCGGCGGTGGCGGCGGCGGTGGCGGCGGTGGCGGCGGTGGCGGTGGCGATGGCGGCGGTGGCCGTGGTGGCGGTGGCGGCGGTGGCGGAGGTGGCGGCGGTGGCGGCGGTGACGGCGGTGACGGCGGTGACGGTGGTGACGGTGGTGACGGCGGTGACGGCGGTGACGGCGGTGACGGCGGTGACGGCGGTGACGCCGGTGACGGCGGTGACGGCGGCGGCGGCGGGGATGATGGCGGCGGTGATAGTGGTGATGGTGGGAGTGACGGAAGCGGAGGCGGTGGTCAAGACAGGATGGGGGCGGCGCCGCGCCCAGCGTTCGGCAGGTTGCCTTCTCGCGACCTATGTCCTTCCTTTGTTCCTCACACGTTGTTTTGAGACTGGCTAATAGCTTAGGTCCAATCCCAGGAGCTATGCTGTCTCTCAGATCCCAATCTGTCAGTTTTTCAAACGTACATCGTTGTATATCATTCAGTTTCTGCTGCCGAAGTTTCATTTTTGAAATCATTTCATTTCAAAAACTAACACAGTTCATGTTCATATGCTTTTAAACACATACACAGGAAACAAATAAGTTCAAAAGAGCCAATCAATTTCTACGTGTGATAAGGAAAACGTTCAATTCAAAAGTATGGCACCAAACGGTTACTCACTTGATAAATAATGGTTAACAAATGTCTAAATGTTTAAAAAATAAGTTATTATAAGTTGACAAAAATAAGTTTTATAAAAATAAGTTGTAAGTTAAACTAATTAAGCATGCTAAATACAATAATTAATAGAGAACACACATGAACGTTTTCATATTACTTCTAACTAGTGGAGCTACATTAGTGCAGATTTTCTCGCATTATTTCTAATTTTTGCAATTTTCGAAAAATCAGAGATTTCAACGAAGATGAGACCTGCGACTTTTTTTAAGCATCTTTTACGCTAACAGACAACAAAATTTAATAAAAAATGGAGCCATTTTTGAGAAATTTTTGAAAATGTCGAGGCTTTATGTCAAATACCTAAAAAAATCAAAGTGTCCAATTCCATCTTTCATCACAAGGCTTCATGCTCATTCAGATCGATCACAGAATATCAGTTTTGGAGAAATTCATCTGAACAGTGTAGGCGCCAGCGTTGACTACAGACACAGACAGAGAGGCGTTTTGCCGTCAATCGAGTTTTCGGTATAAAAGACCCTCAAAACTTGGATTCCCTACTTGTTTCAAAGGAAGTAAGTTACTAGAACCCAATAACATGAGTTTTTCTGTTAAAAAATTGCCGATTTTCGCCTCACTATTACAACCTTTTTTTCTTTGCTACGGACGTAACACAACGGGAAAGTAATAATCTGCTTACGTTCCTCTGAAACGAATTGATAAGTGAAGAATCGTTAGTTGGACATGTACAATTATTTTCAAAACATCATCAACATAAATAACATAGTTTGGATTCAGACAAAAAAATCAGAGGATTATAAAAATTTCCTGTAAATTCCTTGATCCAAGTTAAAGAAAGTCGTATACCTTACCCATCCCGGACCGGAGCTCACTTGGTAAGCGATATACAATCTCGAGCTGACAGTGCGTCCTCTGCACAAGTCACTGAAGTACGTCGTGGGTCGTTCAGGACGACTTCTCAATGATGGAAGATTACCGATCACGGTCAGCGTTGAGAGCTACAATGATAGCCTCGCAGTAAATAACATGTTTATTTGCAAACACTAGTATTTACAGACTCAGCATATTGATTCCATTGTTATTTCTTTGGATAATGGTTTCTGTTGATCTTTGAATTGGTAGAAAATGGTCTCTGTTGAAATTATTTCTACAACTCTCAATTTAAACACGGATGAAAGTGACCAAAATTATTGGCATTCATGATGCAACAGTTTAAACTCGTAATATGACGATCGTCGACGATTAATGGCATAAAACCAGAAAAAAGCAATAAAATTTCAAATGCACGGCCTCTTTTGCAAGATATGAATGTGGATTAGTTTTACCAATCGTTTTCGAAATTGCATTTATGAACATACAGCGCATTTTTCTTTTTGGTAATAAAACGTCGATGAAGTGGCAATTAACCTCACACGCGTCGCAACTGATGACCTTCAAGAACCGGCCTCTGTCACCCTCCGAATATCCAGTATACAAGCCACTCACCGGAAAGAAAATGGGTCTTCGGGAGGAAAACGAAAGGAAGAGGCAGTCTAAAGACAGCAGAAATTTACGATCAAAGAGAAATGAACGTGCTGCTCTTTCATGAAATTATATCCTATTGTGATCTAAACCATTTATTCGCGCAAAGCCAGTGTGAAAATAACGACTTTGAGTGAGGTTTAGGGTCAATGGTAAGTTAAAAGCGAGATAACACGGCAGCGTTGTATGTAATAACAGATTTTTTAAACAGATTTTTTAAACAAATTATTTCTTCTTGCTCAGCAAACATGATTTTCTGAGTTTTAAACTTATAGTAGTATTTATAACATGGAGAATGTTTAGCACTGAAGGGAAATCTGTACTGTACTGAACATTTTTTGTCAGTTCAATTTTATGTTAAATATTTATTTCATTAATATAAATGAGATAGTAATATTAGAGTTTGTCGTATGGATTTATGGGTTATTAATTGGCCTGAATTTGTCTATGGGGAAGGGAACTAATTGATCTTCGAAGATATGCGAACAAGGGAATAAATGAAGTGCGGAAAGGAGAATAAGAGATTGAAATCACAAGACTGAAAACAATAGAATGGTGTGATGCGGTTGTTGGTGGCGGAAGTACAAGTACGAGGGTGGTGTGGGAGGCGCAGAATGTCGAAGAGCTGGCTGCGGAGTCGGCGATGGCAAATGAGGCAACTCGTGGATATCTGTGCCAACGCTGGCGGTGGAGGCGGCGAAGGTGGAGAAGGCCGTTTTGCGCATATAAGGAATCAATAATCGCGGTCCAAAAAGCGGCATGGTCGCGCCCGGCCTTCGAATAATAATTGCGCCGCAGGGAAGCGAAAGATAAATCAAGCGGGCAATGGGTCGCACAGCTTTATGCTCTCGCGTATCTTTTCGAGAGGGGGCCGGCGGCGCCGCCGGTGTGGATGCGGGCGCGGATGCTGGACGCGGCGGCGGCGGCGGCGGCGGCGGCGGCGGCAGCGGCGGTGGCGGTGGTGGCGGTGGTGGCGGCGGCGGTGGCGGCGGCAGCGGCGGAGGCGGCGGCGGCGGCGGCAGCGGCGGAGGCGGCGGCGGCGGCGGCGGCGGCGGCGGCGGCGGCGGCGGACGAGAACCTGGGGTGGGGGAGGGGGGCGGGGCGATGGCGAGGGGCAAGGAAGCGGGAAAGGTGCCAACGCTGCGAGGCGAAGGGTTGGTGCAGACGCTGCTTGTGACAGCGATGCGGGCTTTATGTCGTCATCTTGTTTTTCCTGGTGCGAAGCATTTTGTACGTCACATGTTAGACAAGCTTCTCCATGCTTTTGTGGAAGTATGCTTCATACTTTTATACTTATACTTTGCGTTACCAGTAAGTATGAAAGTTTCTTTAACCTTTTGAGACGCGTAAGTCGGTGTTATAATGTCTTACATTCTGCAAAAATTCATGTTTATTTAGACAATTCAATAGAGGAAGAACAGAAAATGTCGCTTTTACATACTATCAAGACATCTAGCAGAGATAACAAAAACACCAAACAAATTTGTTTTCGAATTCCGAAATCATTAACATTCTGCCCTTTCAAATGAAATTCGAAGTCTGCCTTTAGAAGTGTGTCATAGCCCTAATTGTAGCTATAGAATGTTTAATTATCGGGGAAGATAAAAGAATCAGTTTTGAAATCAAAATGAGCTTACCTAACTTATCTAATCTTATCATGTACTACGTTCAATATTCCTCAAAATTGCGTAGTTTTGTTTGCAAATAAAATCTTCAATTCCATTACCAAGGAAAACAACAAAGGAAATTCATAAAACGAGAATCTTCAAAGACACACAGGACAAATAGATTCACGAAAAAGAATTCTGAAACAATATTAACCATATCATGTAACGAAGAGCAAGAAGCAAGGCTGAGTTTGTTCGTGTTTTCTTGAATCTATTTTCATTCTCATATCAAACAAATAAATCTAGGTCGATTACTGTAAGTTTTATCTAATCACTCTGGCGTTCTGAAACATTGGGATCAACTAGGTTAGGCAAAGTTAGAGCAATTTTGATACCAGGTGAACAAAGAATGAGCAATGCAAAATGCGTTGTATACTTCAAGTCGGTCACTCATCGATGTCTTTTGTATTTTGGGAATTGAATAAATGAATTCTTTCCTTAATTAATAATCCAGATTGTTGTAAAATATAAACATTCATTTAAAATAAACGAAATTCTATCAATTACACACATTTTTTAAATTTTCATTAAGCCCTTAATGGAGTTCTTTGTTAGTGAAAAACGTAATATCAGCAAATGCTTGAGGTAGAAACTAAATGTTTCAGGAAGTTCATCTGACCATTAACACACAGTCAACAGTATAATGTGATTTTGAGAGGTGTACAATGAGTATTTCAATGAACTAAAGCAAGAAGGTATCGTCCCACATATCTGGAATATAAGGAAAGTTACGTATTATTGCAAGAAAAGCAACCAATATTTCCACAAAAATAATTTTTTATTGGTCCTTGACACTGAAAAAGTGTTTATTCTCAAAATGCCTTCCTGTTTAAACAACACGAACGCCTAAAACAAAAACAGAATTTTCAACAAAATCAATCCTTTCTGATCAATGTGTGGCCCAACAAACTGAATCGGGCAAAGTAATCAAATATAGCAAAGCAAAAAATGTCACAGGTCTGATTTTCTGAAAAACCTCCGAAACTTGGAAAATTGCCAGTGTTAAACATTTTTGACCCTCCCTAAAATTTAAATATTGTATAAACTTATATCTTTAATATGTCATGTGCACATTTTTGAAAATGTGGGAATTTTTCGCGTAGATGTGAGTGATCTCAGAATAATATTTTTTAAATCGGCAAACAAGATATTCTCGCCAATCCGGTGGCTGAGATCGCAAAGGCAGTAGTGTCGTAGCGATCTCGGACCGAAGGGTCGCGGGTTCGAGTCCCCCTTCGGGCATGGTTGTATTCGTGATCGTCCTTTCACACCTTAGCATCACCATATCGTTTCATCTTCATAGTTACCATATCGTTAACTCCAATAGTGGTTGGTGATGACCTAGATGTTGATGCGACCTTAAATAATAACATAAACAAAAGCTTTTTTTGCTAGTTTTATAATATTACGCAACCGTTACAAATAATACAAGAAAGTATGTGCTGCTGTCGCAGCAGTAGTTTAACTCTTTCTGTTTGAGTTCTGAATGACACTGCATTAAGCGCAAATGTTTTGCATTGTTTCTGCTTTTCGTGGTATTCGATGTTTCTTGGAAGAGATTACATTATCGTATTACATCGTTGTGATAAAAATAATTGATTTATAACTATTTAATACTGCCAAAGACCGGCAAATGGAATATGAATCATACCAGTCATAAATTTGTATGAATGTTAGGGATTGAAATTTCAATGTTTCCGCATCTCACAAAAGTATTCTTTCCTGAAGCACATGACGTAGTCGTAAGTGAATAAGGCGGTTCATCCAGGAGCGCGCCAACAGCGGTGGCGTCGCTGACAATAGACGCGCAAGCATAGCAGCGCACGGGGCTCGGAAGTGAGTGGCGGGGGCGGCTGAGGGGCGGCTGGGCGACGATGGGGCAACGAGCGAGCGCAGCAACGCGGAAAGAACACAACGCCGCGCCGCTGCTCCGCGGCCAAACCGACCAAAAATGAGCAGCGACGGCGGCGGCAGGAGCGGAGTCGCCGGTTGGCGCGAGGGCCACAACGGGAGCAGCTGTGGCGGTGGCGGTGGCGGGGACGGTGGCGGTGGCGGTGGCTGGGGCGGTGGCGGCTGCGGAGGCGGTGGCGGGAGTGGGGGCGAAGGTGGTGGCGGTGGCGGTGGCGGTGGCGGTGGCGGGGGCGGTGGCGGGGGCGGGGCGGGGGCAGGGGCTGGGGTGGCTGCGGAGGCGGTGGGGGTGGCGGGGACGGTGGTGGTGGCGGCGGCGGAGCGGTAGCGGGGGCGGGGGCGGCTGGGGCGGTTGCGGTTGCGGAGGCGGTGGCGGTGGCGGAGGCGGTGGCGGCTGCGGAGGCGGGAGCGGGGGCGGTGGCGGTAGCAATGATTGTGGCGGTGGCGGGGGCGGCGGCGGTAGCGCGGGGGCGACGACGGAGCGGGGGCGGTCGCTCGCGCTCGTGCAAAACGCGCGCTTTCGCACCGCACCGAAGCACAACACCCCCACTCAGCGCTGAGAGCGCCCTTTGTTCTGGGCCAGCAGCCGCGATCCATCACGCTGCAGATGTGGGTTACGCGTTCCGTCATTTTCCCATGGGAAGTCGAGAAATATTCTATGCGCATTCATAACTCCACGATGCGGAAACGCCACACGTGACTAAAAGTTCCATTGTAATGCAGCAGTACCATTGTTGAAATATCCATTATATGTTAAAATTGAAAAATGCAATTGCATTTTATATATATATATATATATATATATATATATATATATATATATATATATATACACACACATACATACATATGTGACATTACAATTAGATTAGTTCAACCAATATAACACTAGTAATGGGAAAGTTTTGAAGTTCTAAATATTTAATTTTGAAATGATACACTTAGTTCATGGATGACTAATCTTTCGTTTACGCCTTCCTTTCTTCATATTTTCACTTTATTTTTCCTTTAAAAAACACCATTCGTTCGCTGGGCACTAATCGCATTAGAACCGCTGCCCTTTTGTTCCCTTCACTTAGCCATTCCGAACGTGCGTTATTTTCTATGCGCTGCGTAAGACCTCTCCCATTCTGGAGCTCCGGATGAATGGTGGTCTCGAGCGCAGGCTCACCCACGCAGCGTCGCGCCCTCTCACGCGAACGTGGCAGGGACGTCGCATGTTCGCGAGGGCCGCGCCCACTTCGCCATTCCACGGCGCTACGAGAGGGCGGGGCGGGGCGGGCGGGCTCGGGCGGGGCGGAATGGGGCGGGGCGGGCACGGACAAGGGGGGGTGAGCGAGGCGGGGTGAGGAGGGGAGGGTGGGGAGAGGCGGTGCGGGGCAGGGCGGGGTAGGACGGACGGGGCGGAGCGGAGTAGGCCGGGCGGGGTGGGGTGGGGCTGGGCGGGGAGGGGCGAGGCGGGTCGGGGCGGGGAGGGGCGTGCACGCGCGGGCGGACCCGGGTGCAGCGGGGCACGATGGGCGGGCCGGGCGGGGCGGGTAGGTGCGGGGCGGGACGGGCAGGGCGGGTAGGGGCGGGACGGGAGGGGCGGGGCGGGGCAGGACGGGCGGGGCGGGGCGGGGCAGGACGGGCGGGGTGGGTAGGGGCGGGCCGGGCGTGCGACGCGCGCGTGACGGTGGGCTTCCGCGGCCGACGCCGTGGGTGGTAGCGGTGCGAAAGGGGGGCGGGGAAAGCAACGTCGTTTCTGCAGTGGTGTCCGCGATAGTCCTGGACAACTTGTCTCAAGACGCAAACGGAATCTGGTTCACTTGGAGCGACTAATTACGAATGCAAATGTTTCTACGCAATTGAAATCCTAAAAAAAAAAATCTCTGCAAGATAAAAAAACAAACAAAAAACAAGCAGTCCTCTCGCGTTATTGTTCGTGAAGTTGCAGAGGTCAATATTGAGATTTATTCACCTGCCTTTCAAACATTTGAACGAAACAATTTGAAGATATTAGGATTTGGTTTCATCTAATTTCGTTGCTCTTCCTTTGTCTTTGACCTTTTATTTTCAGAAGTACAAAAGCGGAGAAGCGATGGAGCAGAAAATAAAGGCGATGCCAAATTGCAGGCCCGAGACCGCCGAGACGCAGGGGAAAGAGTGGAAGCAAAGGGAAAGGCGACCCCCGTCACAGTGCATTGACGATTGGACGAGATAAACGCGAGTATACCAGTAAACCTGAAGACGCGTCCGAGAAGAGAATCAGGAGAAGAGTTGGGACTGAGCAAGAACTCTTAGAAAACTTCTTATCCAGTTACAGGCAGTTTATCCCTCAAGAACTGCATGTAAGTGACGGAGATTTCAAACCTGAATCCAAAACCGAGGCACAAGCACAGAGAAAAGAATTATTACCTCTTTAGTCTGTGGTTCAAGTCAGCGCGCTGACGACTAAGGCCTCATTCACAATGCAAACTTAAACGTAACCGTAACGTAGCCGCAAAACCTAGAAATGGGTTATAAAGCGAGATCATTCACAATGCCTTGACGTAAACGTAGACGTGAGACGTAAACTTAAAGAGCTCGTAAGCTCCAAGCTTCTACGTTTAAGTTTAATTCGAAATTCTACCGAAGACCAATCAGAGAGCAGCATGAAAAAAAAAAAATGTACAACAAAATCCGCGAGAAGGAAGGTCGACTCCAGATCGATTCTTATCGATCAATATGTTGAATTCTGATTGGTTCAGGCAAAACCTACGTTCCAGCTTACGTTTGCCATTGTGAATGCTCGTTTTTACGTGAAAAGTTTACTGCATAAGTTTACGGTTTACGTTACGTTTAAGTTTGCATTGTGAATGAGGCCTAACCCACGATTGGCACGAACATAAGATTCAAAAGGAAAGAGAATGGAAATCGCGAGGAGCGAGAGATCGGTGATGCAATGAAAGGTACGAGAAATGGGGGGCTCTCTCCGAGGACGCGCCGTGAGGGCGCGGCGTGGTGGGGCGGGCAGTTCCCACACGAGGCGCGTTGCGCAATCGACGCAGGCAGCGCCGCGTCGCATCGTCCGCGCGGGTTCCCAGCGGGCGCCCAACGTCACAAGGGCTGGCGACTTTCGCGGCGCGGCGAGGGCTAGGGCGGACAGAGGAGTATGGCGGGGACGGGTGGATTGGGCAGGTCGCAGAGTAGTGTGGGCGCGGCGGGGAGAAATGTGGTGGACAGGGGGAGGTCAGGATGGCGGGGGAGGGTCGGGATGGCGGGGGAGGGTCGGGATGGCGGGGGAGGGTCGGGATGGCGGGGGAGGCGGGAGGGTGGAGAGGCGGGAAAGGGAGGAGGTCGGAGGGTGGAGGGTCGGGGAGGGTGGAGGGGTGGGAAGGTGGAGGGGGCAGGGAGGGTGGAGAGGCGGGAGGGTGGAGAGGCGGGAGGGTGGAGAGGCGGGCGGGAGAGGGGGGAGGGTGGAGGGGCGGGATGGTGGAGAGGCGGGAGGGTGGAGGGGCGGGAGGGGGAGGGTGGAGGGGCGGGAGGGTGGAGGGGCGGGAGGGTGGAGGGGGGCGGAGGGTGGAGGGGCGGAGGGTGGAGGGGCGGGAGGGTGGAGAGGCGGAGGGTGGAGGGGCAGGAGGGTGGAGCGGCAGGAGGGTGGAGGGGCCGAGGCGGAGTGGCAGCGATCAGGGCGTCAGTGAATGTGGCAGGACGAGGAGCGGGGGCGGGGCGGAGCGGGACGGGGTAAGGCGAGGGCGGCGAAGAAGAGGGCGGCGGGATGTTAGGGCGGGGGTGAGTGAGGCGGGGCGGGGCGGGTGAGGCGAGGCGGCGAAGAAGAGTGGAGCGGCGGGATGTTAGGCGGGGTGAGTGAGGCGGAGCGGGGCGGGGTGAGGCGAGGGCGGCGAAGAAGAGTGGAGCGGCGGGATGTAAGGCGGGGGTAAGTGAGGCGGAGCGGGACAGAGCAGGTGGAGCGACGCGAGGCGGCGCTGGGCGGGGAGGTCTGCGCGCACGCGGGAGCGCGCGTGAATGCGGGCGCAGCTTTCACTTGTTCCCCTCTCCCCGCTGCCTTTCGCGGATCGAGAAGGTGAGAAGAAACCGACACCGTAGCCGTGCGAATTTCGCGAAGTGCGTTCGGATGCCCTCCCTTGTAGACTCTGCTCGTGACGTCCAATAAACGCTTACGCTTTTCGCAGATTCCACTGAGTGATCCTCTGACGACTCCAAAGGATTCCCACTTTTGTTGTTTACGGTACACCATTGAATCCTACCTATCTTACCTACACGTGAGTGTAGAATTGTAGATTTAATCCTACCTTCACGAGAGTAGGAGCCAAGGGAGAACCACTTTTGTTGTGTACGGTACGCTATTGAATCCGGCTGCACGAATGTAGCCAGATTTGATATAGATCTACCTAAACGAGAGTAGGTAGATCTGAATAAAAAACGACGAATAACAGGCGCGTTACAGGAGACTGGCTTAAGATGAAAAAAAAAGCTGTGATAAAAGGTTAAAATAGCCATTGCGCTTTTTTTATAAATACATAGTGAACGCTTGACCAAATGGAGCCCATGATCGTAAATGGTGTGAAAGGCAAATTTTCAATGTATTCACAGTATTATTCAACGTATACCGAGAATATGAATCAACAGAACCTCATTCCAAAGATGTCAGATCAAAACGAAAAGAGGAAAATAAATTATAGCAAGGGCATCGTTAGAAAGTCAACGGAATTGAATCGTTTTACCTACAAGGAAATAAAGTTGCATTAGTGAAATTTCAGTCTCAACCCATTTGATCGTCTATAGACTAAGTAACATTGTGATATCGCTCGTAATATGAACGAAGTGACATTCATCATTTCTATAAACCGTCTAATGGCAACTAAGTGCCAGGGCCAACTATTGGTCAAGACTATCTGAGACAATTATAATCTCAATCGCTTCCTAGAAGAAATTTCACAGACGAAATTGGGCTTTGTATTATAGAAGCATTATGTATTACATAAGGATAGGACCAGATAGAGAGCATCATTTTCATGCTACCCTCATACTAATTTTGTAACTAGCACATCATTGTGCCATTAGACGGTACCTCATCTACAAACAGCCTATAATCTAAGCACGTGCAAGGACTAGTGCTTCTCCTCCTCTACTTCCGTTATTAGCGTCTGCTTTTTCGCCCGAGGGAGTAACCTCCAGCACTCCCGTCCCTGTGGCACACCCCGCCTTCTCCACCCACGCGTTCGTCATCACCGCCGCTAAACAGTTATTGTGTTTCGATGATTTTCAAGAGTTGCCAACATCAACATAGAACACAAATGTTGTTGCTTTATATTGTGTAAGTAATCCCTGTTTCATATTTTTCGTGTACAGACATTTGTGAGTAAATTTTCTAACCATCTATCTCCGTGAACAAGAGGTTTTCATTATTTTCTGTGAATCAACCGGAATCGAACCTACGGCCCTCAACATGCGGCTTCACCGTCATCAGAGATGATCAAGTACCTTTAGGTAAGTAAGTAAGCCAAGTTTTGTCAAAATCAAATGTGTAGTTTGCGAGAAAAATAATTTTGAGCGGCTAGCATTCCGAAATCACACACTGTGCGCCGTCGTGGCATCGACCACAAAACTCCGATATTTGGAAATACGGATGTTCCAAACACAACGAGTTTTTAAACATCCATGTTTGTAAAATAATTTTAGTAACATCTAAGGGAAGGAGAAGAGGCGTTTTCCGGTCACGGTGGTTGTGTCTGTTTATATTTAGCTCACAAAAATTCACAAAATTCCCAGAATAATGAATAAAATGCTCATTGTCTTATTGCAAAATATAAAAATAATACATTGCATTCATCAGTAGAAGTTTGACTAACTTATTTTTCCCCCTTGGTGATTTAGTCTGGAGATTGTTCAAATTATAGATTCTTAAATTTTTTGTGTTCTTTATAATTATATTTTGTTCAACACAAAGTGTCAACACAGTAAAAAACGTCCAGCTCAAAACATCGGCATCGGTGTTAAATACATGGACGTTTGTATATAAATGTCGATGTTTTGAAACTATGGACGTCGATATCGTGTCTCCAGTGCGCAGGCGGACGGGCTGGCTGGCTGGCTGGCGGCGTGGTGCGCGCCTGTATTTCTCCCGGAAACCGCTTATGAGAGGGGAAGCAGGAAGGCTCGGGCCACCGGAAGCGCGCATTCCGCGGGGCACACATTGCGATCCCCTGCCAAGGGGAGGCAGGGGGCGCACTCGGAGGGCGTTGCCGTCGCCAACTTTGACGGAAAAAATCTGCCGGGCACTGGTTTTGATTGACTGATTTTTTCGTGTTTCCAGGCGCGTCAACTGCTTCGGTCATTAGTCCCGTTAGTGTAGTGCATGTTTTTCTCTCGGGAGATGGCGGCGATCTTCCCCCGCTGGATGGCGAGATCCGGCGCCGACCTACCGTCGGCTAGTGGGGTTTCCCCCTAACCAGGACTCTCCCACCAGCGGGGCACCGCCCCAGCCAGGACAAGCTCTAAGCTCCCGACCAGTCTCCCGGGATATGTGGTAGTGTAGTTCATGTTAGTGTAAGTGTGTGTGTGGAAGGGGAGAGGATAGGACAAGGAAGAGGAAGGACAGATCGCGCGCGGTCCGTGGCCCGTTTGGTAGGGTACTGTTCCGGCATTCGCCTGGCGTTGATATGAGAAACCAAGGAAAACTATCGATCAGAGCAGCCGGCAGCTAGAATTCTCCTCCAGACAGCGACAGAGTTCGACCTAGCTGAAAAGCTATTGTCGAAAGCCGCCGTCGGGACTCGAACCTAGGACCTCCCGATCAGACGCACTAATCTAATGAGCATTGCGAGAGAAGTTTAAGATAGAAACTGTTGTAGCTCACTGGAAGCGGTTAGAGCTGGTATGTATTATCCTTTTGCCCCCACAATTGGCCTCCCCATATTCAGCCGGCGAATGTGTGTATATATATATATATATATATATATATATATATATATATATATATATATATATATATATATATATATATATAACAAATTATTTAGAAGATGACACTAATCACAGAGTGTGTAGAGGATTCGCTTATCGTGAAAAAGGAAAATGCAATTTCAAAGTACATTGGCTACTTTACATATTGAACGTAAACAGAATGCTCGAGTAATTGGAGGTAGGTAAGATATATTCATTTTATAATACTTTACTTTTATTTATACGCCAATTATTTTGTAATATTTTTGGGTATGGAAATGCTCCGTTGGAATGAACCGCGTGATCTACTGGCATCGCTTGGGCCCACTGTGCCTCGTTGTCGCCAGTCGGCCGCGCGTTTAATTTCACTCGCGAGAAACAAAAATTCTGGAGCTGTCTGAAATATTAATAACACGCGAACTCTTTTAATAATCGAAATTGCACTGCAGTGCGATGTCGTCCGTTTTGGAAGGGACACCTGCGGGCACTCGGGCGAGAAACACGCGCCAAACACACGGGGCGAAGTATTGGATATGAAGCGAAAATGCGCGGCGGTCGCCAACATTCTGGTGCGTCAGCGCCGCGCCGCGCCGTGGTGCATTACGGCGGGCGGGGCTGGGCGGGGCTGGGCGGGGCTGGGCGGGGCTGGGCGGGGCTGGGCGGGGCTGGGCGGGGCTGGGCGGGGCTGGGCGGGGCTGGGCGGGGCTGGGCGGGGCTGGGCGGGGCTGGGCGGGGCTGGGCGGGGCTGGGCGGGGCTGGGCGGGGCTGGGCGGGGCTGGGCGGGGCTGGGCGGGGCTGGGCGGGGCTGGGCGGGGCTGGGCGGGGCTGGGCGGGGCTGGGCGGGGCTGGGCTGGGCGGGGCTGGGCGGGGATGGGCGGGGCTGGGCGGGGCTGGGCGGGCGAGCCGGCGGGTCGGGTCGGCGGGGTGGGCGGAGTTCACGTGGATCCCTGGCCTCTGCCCGCTGCACCGTGCGCGCGAAGCGGATGGACCGGAAGCAGGGGCGCACGGCGGGACGTGCGCCTGCACAGAGCGGAGGGAGGGACCGGATGC
Source organism: Teleogryllus occipitalis (assembly GCA_011170035.1). Taxonomy (NCBI): domain Eukaryota; kingdom Metazoa; phylum Arthropoda; class Insecta; order Orthoptera; family Gryllidae; genus Teleogryllus; species Teleogryllus occipitalis. Next base: position 49,339 of record BLKR01000016.1, read on the forward strand.
GGAGCGCGAGTGAAGGGGTGCACGCACGGATGCAAACACGAGGCAAGCGGCGAAGAGGGCAGAGGGAGAAGCGTAACGAACTGCAGGGAATGAGCGGGAAGAAGAAGCCTTAGAGCTGAGAAAACTAGTGTGGCTACAACAGTATACCATTTCTCGCATTATTGCAAAATTTGCAATTCTTGAAAATTCAGAGTTCAACGAAAATAAGATCTGTGCCATTATTTTAACCGTTCCTTGTTCTATCCGTGGAAAATAGAATCAAGATGATAGATTTATTAATTGTGAGCGATTCCGGGCGCGTCAACTGCTATGGTCATTGGTCTTATAAGTGAAGTCTTCTCCTCGAGTGAAGCGGAGATCTTTCCCCATTGGATGATATGAGCCAACACTGGCCCACTGTCGGCTAGTGGAGTTTTCTCTAACCAGGTATCTCCCACCAGCGGGGCACCGTTCCAGCTAGGACGAGTTCTAATCTCCCGATCGGTCTCCCGTCATGTGTTACAGTGTAGTGCATGTAAGTGTGTGTGAAAAGTAATGGATGTGGATAGGACAAGGAAGAGAAAGGAAGAATCACACGCGGTCCGGGGCCCGTTTGGTAGGGTACTGCTCCGGCATTCGCCTGGTGTTGATCGGAGAAACCACGGAAACCACCACTACCGATCGGAGCAGCCGGATGCTAGAATTCTGTTTCAGACAGCGACTGAATTCGACGTAGTTGTCTAAGAAGTTGTCGAAAATCCTGCCACCGTCGGGGCTCGAACCTAGATCTCGCGATCATATACCTAATCATCATATCTACATCAGTTCATGCCCTGAGCCACTTCTCCTGGTCACAAGAGGATAGCATACAGGAGTGGAAAATGGATATACGTACAGAGGAACGGTAGAGCAGTTTATGGACAAACTAATCAAAACGGATGAACTCAAGCGGGCAGGCCAAGCGAAAAGGTCGAGGGGAGGTATGAAGACTGGCCTCGTAGAGTGAGCCGGCAAGCGAGAACGGAAGAGGAGATGAGGGGAGGGGGGGGCACTCGAGCGGAGAAGAGGGGGGGCGGCTCCCGCGCAGCGCCCCTGTGTAGAGGCGCGCCTGTCAATCGGAAGCGCCTCGATTGCCTCCGCCGGTTAATTAACACCTACAACGCAAGCGCCGCCCGCCCCACACGCTGGTCCGCGCGCGCCCGGCCCCCCCCCCCTTCCATTCCCCTCCACGCCCACCGTCTGCGGAGCGACGCAAGCCGTCGCCAGCCCGATTGACTTTAAAATCGATAAGCGCCCGCTGCAGCTGCCCACGTAGAACACACTGGATGCACTTGGAGCGGCGGCGCGGCGTTCCGACGCGGTCACGTGGTAGCTGCCCCGGAACGCATTTCCTCCTAAATGTGTGGTAATTTGAACGTTCGGACACTGGAATGAAGGTCACGAATCACGTACGTAACCAATGTGCTTTATTAATCCAAAACCTCATTGCTTTTAGCAGGTATTCAGAGCCAATTTGCAACAGATTTTGCCAGAATCGAACTCGAAATTACTAGGTAACGTTGAATCGAAAAAAGGACTACAGATGGATTTTCCAAGGTAGTGGGTATGGAGCGTACACACGAAATGTAAGATCCAAATACACGAACATCCAATGCAAGTCGTGGTTTCTCCGATCAACACCAGGCGAATGCCGGAGCAGTACCCTACCAAACGGGCCACGGACCGCGCGCGATCTGTCCTTCCTCTTCCTTGTCCTATCCTCTCCCCTTACACACACACTTACACTAACATGCACTACACTACCACATATTTCGGGAGACCGGTCGGGAGCTTAGAGCTTGTCCCGGCTGGGGCGGTGCCTCGCTGGTGGGAGAGTCCAGGTTAGGGGGAAACCCCACTAGCCGACGGTAGGTCGGCGCCGGATCTCGCCATCTAGCGGGGGAAGATCACCGCCATCTCCCGGGGGGAAAACATGTATTACACTAACGGGACTAATGACCGAAGTAGTTGACGCGCCCGGAAACACGAAAAAATCAATCAATCAATCCTATGCAAGTGTGCGAAATTCGTTTTTCTCTTCGCCCAGGATCCTTCTCTTGCTCCTGGGGACGATGAGAGAGCGCTTTGTCTGATCCCATTCAATAGGATCCTCTTTCTCTGAGAAAGGTTCCAAGGTTTTTAACGACATCGGCACGGGGTGGCCGCAACACAAACTACCAAACTCGCAGCAGCCAATCGAAACAAAACCCGTGTCGAACAATGCCCAGGCTGAGCGGCGAAAGAAGTGGTCGAAGCAGGAAGCTCAGGTCGCCGCCAAGAAAGAATCGAGTCGCTGTCTCCAGGGTTCCACGTCGCTACTTCATTGGCATAACAAATGAGGTATGTGACGGAGCCCAGCGACCGATGGCTACAGGGCTTTCTCATAGGAATCCCTTTCGGATTCGGACAAAGCTTTGTTCCATCTACATGCCACTTTGTCGTTGGCCTCCAAACGACTGTATAATATTATGTTGCGTGGTCAAATGCAACGAGTATTCCAGATAAACCCGTTCCCAGACGACCGTATGTTCATTTAAGGAAGCACGATCGTTCACAGAAGGTTACAACTAGGTAAATAAAATGTTCACAGGTAGGTTACTAATAACAGGTTTTAAAATTAATGTACACAAACTTCAGGAGGTACTCCAAATTGAACCCAATTACACTGTGTTCAAAATGATCTTGTAAATTACGTAAATTTATTAATATTTGAAATTTAGCTCTTCCAAATCTAACATTATCATCATCGTCTTCCATTTCTTAAATCCAATCATTTCAGGTACGTCCAAATGAGAATGAGGATGATGATCATAATAAGAAGAAGAAGAAGGAGAAAGAAGAAGAAGGAGAAAGAAGAAGAAGAAGGAGAAAGAAGAAGAAGAAGAAGAAGAAGGAGAAAGAAGAAGAAGAAGAAGAAGAAGAAGAAGGAGAAAGAAGAAGAAGAAGAAGAAGAAGGAGAAAGAAGAAGAAGAAGAAGAAGGAGAAAGAAGAAGAAGAAGAAGAAGAAGGAGAAAGAAGAAGAAGAAGAAGAAGGAGAAAGAAGAAGAAGAAGAAGAAGGAGAAAGAAGAAGAAGAAGGAGAAAGAAGAAGAAGAAGAAGGAGAAAGAAGAAGAAGAAGAAGGAGAAAGAAGAAGAAGAAGAAGGAGAAAGAAGAAGAAGAAGAAAGAAGAAGAAGAAGAAGAAGAAGAAAGAAAGAAAGAAAGAAAGAAAGAAAGAAAGAAAGAAAGAAAGAAAGAAAGAAAGAAAGAAAGAAAGAAAGAAAGAAAGAAAGAAAGAAAGAAAGAAAGAAAGAAAGAACGAAAGAAAGAAAGAACGAAAGAAAGAAAGAACGAAAGAAAGAAAGAAGAAAGAAAGAAAGAAGAAAGAAAGAAAGAAGAAAGAAAGAAAGAAGAAAGAAAGAAAGAAGAAAGAAAGAAAGAAGAAAGAAAGAAAGAAAGAAAGAAAGAAAGAAAGAAAGAAAGAAAGAAAGAAAGAAAGAAAGAAAGAAAGAAAGAAAGAAAGAAAGAAAGAAAGAAAGAAAGAAGGAAAAGGAAGAATTGACAACTGCTGCACTTAGAATACGAAGTAATTTTTCGAATAAAAAATGGTTCAGTAATATTGGTTGTATTCAGCGAGTTTCCGCACTTGATATAGGACTAACAACGAAGCCAAATGCTAGTCTTTGTAGTCGATTTTGAACTTCAGAGAAAGAACGCAGTGGACGCCACTTAGGAGACTAATGTCAGAATAACCCAAGAAACGCCAAGAGGCCGCGAGAGAGCTAATGGAATTCCATCGCCGCTGCGATAGTGACACATGGAACGGGGCTCCTCCAAGAGCGAAAGAAAGGGATGAGATGAGAGGGGGATACTGTTGTGATTTTATGTTGTCTGTTATGTCTGTTCTTCAGAACATGCTGCAAAATTTGTTAGGAGAGAACGTTCAAATTCTGAATTTATATCGTGGGAACCTTTGGAAAAACGCAGAGAGAAATCGCGTCTTTGTGCACTATTCAAATCAATAAGAGGGGATCGTCCGTGGGGTGAAGTACGGGAAAGAAATCAAAACCAACTTACGTCGCGCGGAAGGATCATGGTTTCAAAATTCGGCAAAGAAAACAGAGAACAGATGTAAGTAAATTCTCACTTGTAAACAGAACAATACAAAATTGGAACAAATTACCTGCAGCAGTGCTGGAGACTTTCCCTCAGAATGTCAACAATTGTAAAATTAGATTAAGTAAATATGGTTAATAGATTAATTTTGTAAAATTGTATGTGGTAACATGTTAATATTTTAATGTTGTTTGATGTTTGTTTTGTGTATTTTTAATAATTCCTTAGAAAACGCTACCACCGGAAGTATTCTATGTATTCCTAAGTAGCAAAATAAATATTCTATTCTATTCTAATCTACAAAGTTCGCAAGGAGGTGCAAACATCCGTGGATTACGCAACCCGCTCAACAAAAATTAATATTTTCATAGAATACGCAAATCTTTAAACATTATGAATACATACGTAATACAATATATTTTTTAAATTAATATTTAAACTGCAACCAAATTAATTTTAGTAGCGGTGAAGTGTCTGTTGGATCGTTTAATAGAAATGAAACATCGTTGACTAATTTTCTTGTGTGTTAACTACTATGATCATTAGTCCCGTAAGTGTAGTGCATGTTACAAACAGGTGGGGGGGGTATACCTTTCCATCTAGAAAGTGAGTTCTGGCGCCGAAGTACACTTCGGTTTGAGGGGATTTCGCACCTCCAGGTATTTCTCCCAGCGGGAAACCGTCTCAATTGGAGCAAGCTCTAAGATCCCGACTGATCTTCCCACTTTTGTGTGGTATACTTCGATTTATTTATAATGGCAGTTGACGTTTAATCAGCAGTTACGGTGTCATCCCATCGGAAGCTTTGAACGTCACCATAGTAACGTTTAAGTTCCCGATTGGATGACATTGGAACAGCTGACTTACGTCAAGAGCCACTACAAATAAATCGAATTAAAGTGTAAAGCGTGCAAGGGAGCTGAAGGGAAAGATCGCGCGAGAGTCGCGACCCATTTGCGAAGGCACTCCTCGAGCATTCACGTGGAAGGACACATCGAAGAAAACACTGAAAACTAGGCATTAGAGCATCCGGCCGCTATCCTCCTACAGACAGTGGTTGAATTTGGCCGAGCCATATAACTAGCGTCGAAAATTCGCCATTGCCGGGACTCGAACCTCGTCTCGATTAGCGACGCTGTAGAGGCAACGCTGCCGCTGAGACATCGCAGCAAGGAACTTTCGAGGGTAAGTAATTTAACAAGCATAAGTCTCACAGTTTGTTTGTAAAAGGACATCAGAATGACCTTGTACCACGTCTGAAATTTTGTTATCCCGAGTACAAGGTCAACTTCATTTAAAATTATCTGGAACAATAAATGGTACAAATAAATTGAAGTTTTTATGTTAATAGTGTGAATAAACTGTAATCAACATTTCAATAAAATATATTAAGTCCATAAAATAATTATAAGAGTTACTCTCCTATAAAAAACACGTCCAAAATTGGACTATTTTTCTTGTCAGCTCAAGCCGTAATAATCAAAAGTACGAGCAGCCCGGTGTTGTCGTTTGGTGTGTCCAACTTCCTAGAATCGACTAACGGTTAAATCAACTGAAAATCCACACGTCAGCATTTAATTTAACAGAAATTCTTTAAAATGGCGCGTGGTGCAAAGCCACCCTACGCTGTCTAAAGTCATCCTAAATGAATGTATTAATAATTTTAGAAAAGAAATAGTTTAATCAATTTTCAATATTTGAAAAGCTAATAATAAATGACCACTGAAATTTTCATTTGTGGTAGTGAATGCTCACATGAAACGTAGCAACGCATTTAGTGCATCTTCAAAATTCTTTCGTCATTTTTTTAAAAATCTGAAGCAGGGAACGACTTCACGTACAAGAGGAGTGTGCTTCTTGAAAAGTTTCAAGAAGCTTCAGCCACTTTTATCCCCCAGAGGGCGGCTAAGGTGGTTTGAAGGCCTCCGGGGACGAACGTAGAGAGCGCCCCAGCAAGCACGCAAGCAAGCACGCAAGCAAGCAAGCAAGCAAGCAAGCAAGCAAGCAAGCAAGCAAGCACAGTGCGGCGCACACTGGAACGAATAGGCCCAAAACTTGGCCATAATGAGAAAACCGGAGGTGTGCTTTCAGACTTCTGAATTATCAGATTTTATTCAGAATACAATGGAGCACAATGCATCAGCTCCGGAAATGATTGCCTGCCTCACGACCTCGTAAAGTTACCATTGAATGGCTACAATTCGTTAATTTCTGTCGAAGATATTTGTTACTAAAAAAGTGTTTATAAGTTATTTTTGCATCTGCAAATGAAGACGTTGTTAATATACGTTAAGTACATTTTTAAGCACATGTGTCTTTTTTTTATATTAGATTCGCACTAATTTCAACATATGCAGCCTAAAAACATTTGTCATGAATATTGTGAATTTTATATTTGGTTGCCCGTATTACAACTTCGATTAATGGTTTTGTTTATCAAGTAGAATGTTCTTAATCAGAATGACACATTTATTTGCACATATCTGTACCTTTTGTGTTACAGCCATTTTACTGCAATGCTGCGTGTCAAGATTTAATTGTATTCAGCGATCTCGAAAATACTTATACTTTTTCCTTTTTCTACGCATACCTGCTTCGCTTTTATGAGCCGCTCCGTCATTTTGATCATATTATGAAATTCGAAATCAACGGTCTCGAAAAATACTATATATTTATGTATATATGTGTTATTTTTTTCACGAATCGGAGCCCTATTTCAGATTTTGAAATTTCATTATAATATTCAAATTCAGTGACGTCCAAAACTAACATTTACAATACTATGGCTAGGCGCTTGGTTGGTAGGGATTCCGGGCGCGTCCACTACTGAGGTGATTATTCCCGTAAGTTTAGTGCATGCTTTTTTCATCGGGAGGTGGCGATGATCTTCCTCCGCTATAGGGCGAGATCCTGCGCCGACTTACCGTCGACTAGCGGGGTTTCTCCAACCAGGTTATCCCCCAAGCGTGACACTGCCCCAGCCGGAACACGCTCTAAGCTCCGGTCTCTCGGTATATGTGGTATTGTAGTGTACGTTGGTGTGAGTCTAAGAGGTGATGATAGGACAAGGAAGAGGAAAAAATTATCGCGCGCGGACCAGGGCCAGTTTATTAGGGTGCCGCTCTGGCAGTCGCCTGGTGTAGATCGGAGAAACCACGGAAGACTACCGATAGAGCAACAGATATCAACGAAATCTCGCCCAAACAGCGACTGAATTCGACCTAGGTAGTGTCGAATATCCTGCCACGGTAGGGAGTCGGAACCTCGGATCTCCCGATCAGGGTTCTGCACTGCAGTGCCATCAGTTGCTGCACTGAGCCACCTCTCCTGGTGAGCGCTTGGTTCTTGGGGGTGCCACTGTGCAGCGGGGCAAGAGACAGTGCGGAAGCAGTGAGCAAGGCGAGGCAGAGCGGAAAATGGGAAGCGCGGGGGTTGTGCGGGGAGGCCTCCTGCCGCTAATTACTCGTGTCGCCGTGCGCCGGTGGGGGGGGGGGCACGAGGGAGCGACTCATCGGCGGCGCAAGAACCGCACCGCAAACACGACACGGCCAAAGGAAATCGCAGGAGGGATTCTCAATTTTCTGCCATTTTGACGCAACGCGTCTCCAAGCCCCTTAAGGGGCTCCAAGCCCCTTAAGGGCGCTTTGCGCTGGGGAGTAATCCTCCATTACATTGCGCACTTGTGGAGTAATCCTGCATTAACTTTTTGTCATGTCAGTTGTCAAGAGGACCGCCAGGTAGCATCTCCGCGTACGCACCTCCTGCTACGCGCTCCTGCGTGACTACCCAGAGGCCAGAATTGGGAAGGAATAAGGATAGGGGCAGGGTTTACGACACTTCACAGGGGTTGGACTAGCCCTTGTGAAGCAGCCAAACTCGTTTTGTTGGAACAAATTTCACATGAGATTCGACGGGAATCGAACCCGGACCCCAGTGGTGAAAGGCTAACGACTTCGCTGTGTGCCACGAGCGATTTCCTCTCAGACCGAAAGAATGAGCGTTCCAGATGGAGACAATCCTCCTTCGTTGCTTTTGGGAAGTTTCACATTCTTGCAATTCCTGTATTGCATACGTAAAAGCTATCCTTCAAAACCCCGGCTCAGCAGACTTCACATTCCCATCCACTCTGCTCATCTGAAGAGTCGTCTTCGAGCAACATGTTCTCGATGCGCCAAGAAGTCGAAGAAATTCCCAGAAGGCACCTTGTACAGAACGGAGACGGAATCAATAGGTTAGAGAAAAAGCAGACGTAGGGGAAAGATGAGGAAAGGCTAGGCAAAATCAGTGTCGGCTCGTAGTCACACTATTAGGGTGTGCAACGCCTCTCTTCTCTCTCCCTTTCTCCTCCCTCTTCCTCTCTCTCTCTCTCTCTCTCTCACACTCACACACACATGCCCATACATACAGGCATACATTACAAGCATACAAATATATTCATTAACGTAGATAATGACAATTAGAAACAAGGCATCTTATGAAGTTTGATAACATGTTGAATACTTCCTTTTATCACCAACGAGGGTTGACCGCATTTCTTTTCACAACATTCGTTTTGACTTCGCTCGGCAAGGACCCCTCCGAAATATTTACTACTTGTGTCGTGTTACCGCATGATTCGGCACTTCCAGAACGTTTTCCAAAGGGTGTAAAGAAACACATTAATTCGAAATTTTTTTACTCGAACTTTTGCTATGGAGTATTTTCCATAAACTCGCAGTACAAATTTAAGCTTAAAAGTGCGCTTCTGTACCCAATACTCAAAAACTCTGGATAGTTTGCCGTCTACACTGACTGACGAAACACAAAGTCTGTGTCGCTTCAGTAAATGCTGTTACTTTTCAGCAATTTTGTCTGTGACTTTTCCATTGATGTTATTTTAATATTTTCGACGCTATTCATTGTCAGTTGTACAAACACACTTCATAGAAAAACGAACATTCTAACTTCGGTTTTTCAAAACGCATTAAAAAGTAGCCTCCGACATACGTTTACACAATACATTTTGGTTTTCACATGATTAGGAATGGATTTGTAATTGCAACTCCCTTTAAAATGTACAAATAACATTCGATTAACACAATACTTATGAATGCAACATTGCACAGAGATGCGTTTGCGTTTCTCGCGCTACCGAAGAATTGCATTGGAAAGGGTGAGAGCGTATTTAAGTGGAGAGATACCTCACACTTTCTTCCATCAATGCCACACTTACTTCTCTTAAAAACTTGTGCTAGCCGATTGTTATATCTTCACGACGTGTCAAGGCACTCCCAGAGGTCGCGCCTGCGCAGTAATATCCGCACGGTCCGGAGTGTGCTCCCACCGCGCGTAAGCCACCATGTTCCCCCTCTTTCCCCTTCAGCCCCGCGCCGACTCCGCTGGCTGCTCGCTCGCATTTCCCGAGCCTGCTGTCACGAAGGCATTGGCGGACTGTCGTCGCAGCTTCCGAACGGCGCGTGTTTTGAAATACCATGTTTCGGAAACGCTCTGAGAGGACTTGTATTCCCTCATGTTAAGAAATGTTTAAGAAACATTGCACCGCAGTTATTTGGGTGTGCACATGCGAACGTGCGAATACCCACGAGTCGCCACTGGGCAAAACGCATCTCCCTGGATGACTGAGTGGAAAGGGCGATGAGCTACACAGTGGTGGATACCCAAAGGATTTTATAGGAAATAACCCTTCACTTGACAATCCATCTTAAATTAATTATATACAAAATAGAATTACTTTCTGTAAAGATAATGCCTTTTATTACCTTTTAATGATAATGATATTTCATATCTTCGTATGAGTTCCTAAGAAATACATTAATAAAGAGGTGTTGATCAGCAAACGTTCTCTACAACCCAAGACTCAAAGAAATTCCACTACACTAGAAAGAATGGTAGAGCATGATAGATACGTCGCGGAACGAATAATTGTTTTCTATAACCTTATTGTTTGCAAATAATGACAGTTTTTAACGTTTTGTAGTTTTTCCGCAAAAGAAAGGCTTTTGTCGACTTCAAATGAGAGTGGATTTGTAAAATACGTTTTAATTGTCAACTACTTGATGCATTCTAAAATATTAAGTTTCCATTTATATATTTAAACGTCACCTGCAGCTCAAATAACTTGAAGATGATACAAATACTTAATGCACGTTTGTGGTATCTAGTAACAACGGGATAAAGTCCATTGTATTTAATGAATAACATTAGACTTTTCATTACAGTATACAATTTTTGTTATTTTTTTAAAAAGGCGGATGTAGGGAGAACTGAAGCATATAAAAGATTAAAAGTATCTTGTCTAGGGTGGCATTGCTTATGATGGTTGTCTATCGAAAACGACGATATGTTAATTCCGTACTATATTTAATCACAACTAGATATCGGATGTTTAGGGAAATGCCTATTTTATTCTAGCGAACTTATTTAAAGGCTGATAATATACTGCACGAAATGAAAAATGATGACATATGACGAAGTTTTTAAATGCTTATTTTTGCTTTTTTAAAACACAAATGCCTTTTGCATAAATACCTTTTAGGACTTTTTTGGCTTTTATTTATTATTTTTATATACAATGCTAAGAATATGGTCTGGTCCAATCATTCATTGCGAAATCATGCGTCTGTATTTTCATATGATTCAAGTATTTCTCCATTTCCCTAGAGAATATGGTCATTGACAATACAAGCTGAAATTTTTTTGGAAGTAAATGTAAATTCCCAGAAGATATCAGTGTTGCTAATGTTGGAGTTCAAAATGCACATCAGTAGATGTTTTCTCACATTCAAACTGATTTTGTCTCCCAATCCTTTTTTCCTTGAGTTAGGCTGCAAACTATTACGAATAAAATTATTGTAAATATGTAAATGTAGTTTACATTAAAATGTACGTACTTGTTTTGTACACAAACTCGGCTTGATAGTGCCTATTCTTGACCTTTTCAGTGCAAGCGCCTAAAGACGGCCTAATTCGCCAGCTTGTTCAGTCAAATGGCTCCATGCATACAGCTTGTTCAGTATGCAATCGCTTCGTGCGCATCCACTCCGCCGAGGCGCGGGCGGAGAGGCCGTCGCGGAGCTAACTCGGCACGAACCCAGGGCTCCGGGCCGCGGGCCGGGGCGCGTTTAAGTCGGCCCATCGATCCAGCGGCGGCGGCGGCGGCGCCCGCAGCACGCAGCCCGGCCGCCCCCGCCCCCGCCCCCGCCCCCCTCTTCGCTCCGCGCCGCCCACACCGCCCACACCGCCGCCAGGCTCCACTCCGTCTAGCGCCTCGGGCGACCGGCGTTTACACCGACCGACGACGACCCATGAATAGCCCACTTCGCAACTCATCACTGACTTCCTCACAAGCCAAATCGCGTCGACTTTCGACGCTCAATGACGGTCGTCATCTACGGATCTCTCCGAGAGTAGAGAATGCCTAGGGAGGCCAATGCTTCACTTTAAGATCTCTATACCTCAGGTTCCCGAATCGGAGTCAACGACTCTCAAGAGTGGTTTTTGTGGTTTTCCTCACTTCCTTTAGAGGCAAGTTCTGTAGTAGTTATTTCCCAGCAAACCACGATCCACAAGAGATAACTTTCTTTTCAATAATGTACATGTAGTCGGGTTATTCCATCTTTTGATCGTCAAAGAGAGTTCGCCCCTAGCTGAGGATAAAGTTATATTAAGCCAGCAAATTAATGCGCAAGAGATATGAAAAGAATGTTTAATGCAAACGTTGGTTTACAATGTCCAAGAAAAGCATTCCTCAGTTTACATATTAATCCCGATAAAAGGATAAAATTGTGAGAAAATCTGAATAGCATCTGAAAGACTGAAAAGTGCCTTACTCAATTGATTATTGACTCAAAATCTCGGGGCGTGAACGCACGTAATGTTCAGTGGGTGAAAAATATCTTTCTTGTTGTAGATTTCAGGCAGGTGTTATCTACGCATAGTCCTTACCCGTAATTCTGCATTCATAATAGCAAGACTTGCAATTTTCATGCAAATTTCATTTGTTTCAAAAACGAGTACACCTGTCAAGTAAAGAGCATTTCTTCAGTAATTGCATGGACTTGAAAATGGAACATTTCAACTTTATAATCATAGTACACAAACATCTAGATTCAGAAAAGCACCAGTGCAAGAATTTATGAATTCATAAATTACAACAGAAGAAATATACACAAAGAAAAAAGCCACAGGAAGAAGATGAATTTGCATGATAACGGGCGTAATTAACGGAAGATTTCGTGAAGAGAAAAAGGACAATAAAAATACGCAGGACTGGGACGAAAGAAGATTTCGCAGTTCTGTCTCAAAACACTCCATACAACACCACATGACATATCTCTCAACCCGGTTCTATTACTCCATACCTCAAATTCCACACTTGGACAACTTCAGACTCCGGAAAACTCCTCATAGTACCAGAATAAAAAATAGGTATCCATACCAGGCATTCCTAGTCAAATTTTCCGATACAGATTGTTTTTAGAGGTGTCTGAAGAAGATTTTCTCACCCAAATTAGTTTGTAGTTTAATTGTAGGTAAATTAGAATGTAAGCTTTCACTACATATGTAAAGTATAGTATGTACTAAACTATGTAGGCTCAGTAAAAAAGAACTAATAAAAAAATCCGTCTCTGAACAAATTTCATGACGAAAGATAGCTCACACCCTTGCGAGTCGCTGGCACCGCGGGCACCGGCCGGGCGAAGCAGCTGTTCCCTGGGGGCGTGGCGTGCAACGCGGCCCCAACCGAAGGGCCTTCCCCTGCAGGCGCAGGCGCCACCCACGCGCCGGCCCACCGCGCTGCAGGCAGGCCGCATTTCCTACCAGGCCCCCCTTCGCCCTCGACTCACAGAAACGGACTCCGCCCGCTCCGTAGATGCTGTTTCTCAAGAAACGTCGAAATGACCTCAACAGCCACTACTTCTTACTCCTTAAAATTATAGTTAGTTAGTTAATGCCTTATTTTACGTGGCGAGAATCGGGCCATCAGGCCCGCTCTTCCGTCCAACCACGCAAATTTCGCTACACTCCTTTCACCACCTAGCGGAGACGAAACAGGCGGATCTCAATTTTGCTCAGAGGCTTCTTTTAGGTTTGAGTATCTTTTACATGCATCTACTACATGGGACAGCCGGCTTAACTTCCCCTCCAAAGAAAGGCGTACGAAGGATTTTTCGCCCTTAAAAATCCACAGCTTCGATCGGATTTGAACCCGCAAACTCGGGTACACCAGTCCGGTGCGCTGACCGTTATACCACCGAATCCGAAAATTATATGCAAACAATTCAGGACCCTGTTTATAACATCGTAATAACATACTGCCATAGCGTCTTACCCATTTAAACTATACGCAAACGATTTCGGGATTCTGTTTATAACATCGTAATGACATCAATTGGTACTACTTCTTGCTCATTAAAACTACACGCAAACGATTATAGAATTAAGGCTGTTTCGCGAGTTCCCAGAAACGGAACTGAAAGATTAACAGAGAACTAAGTTCCAAATTGCTTTAAATCTCTGATGAACTTAATATTACAAAATTAACCCTGATGTAAAATCACACTCAACACCGAGAGATAAAAATTAGTGACGCTCATAACAGAGTAATTAAATTAAGCAACTATCTCTAAGGCTACATTTCCGAGAACCGTATTAATTTATTAGCTGTTCACAGCCCGAATATTTTCATGCTCTAGATAAAGTGACACAGAATGTCAAGAGGTCATCACTTTCGGTGCAACGCAAACAACTCCGCCTGAAATCTCGTGCGTTCTACCACTTCTCTCTCCTGGCGACGTTTCCCCAGCGATTCCGTGCGCTTCCGTGGGTGGCGACGGGCGACAGGGGCCCGCAATTAAAACGCGTGTTTTATCTGCCGCTCCATTAGCTAACGACCCGGCCAGTCGGCCCGCCCGTGGAGCGCCCCCGCCACGCGCCTCCGCTGAGGAGGAACAGGCGCACGGGAGGGGAGGGGATGAGGGGAGGGGTGCGGGGAGGGGGAGGGCGTATCGCTTTCCGGAACACTTGAAGGACGCGCCTGCCGAGCCTAAGGAGCGATGTGGAGGCGCTCCACGAGACGCTGGAGAGGAGCCTCGGTGCATCCACGGATGTCGCTGCAGTGCCTCTCACCGGGAGGTCGTAGGGTTCGAGTCCCGACGGTGGCAAGATTTTCGTCACTAGCCTGTCAGCTAGGTCGAATTCAGTCGCTGTCTGGAGGAGAATTCTAGCGGCCGGCAGCACTGTTCGGTAGTTTTCTGTGTTTTTTTCGACCTACACCTCGCGAATGCCGGAGTAATACCCTAACAACCGGGCCACGGACTGAGCGTGATCTTTCCTTCCTCTTCCTTGTCCTATCATCACCCCTTACTGACACACACACATTAACATGCACTACACTAACACATTCCGGGGAGATCAATTGGGACCTTAGAGCGTGTCCCAGTTGGGGCGGTGCCCCGCTGATGGGAGATACCTGGTGAAGGGAAACCCCGCTGGTCGACGATAGGTCGGCGCCGGATCTCTCCATTCAGCGAGAAGATCACCGCCACCTCCCGATAAAAAACAAGCACTACACTTACGGGACTAATGACATTAGTAGTGACGTACCCGGAATCACTACAAACAAACCAACCAATCCACGAAACGCACGTAAGCAAATGACAACAAGGTGGGGGAAAAGTTTAATCACACGCTTGGGAGAGAGGGGTTCCGGGTTCCACTTCGTACGACACCACAAACAATTCCTATTCAATCAGGGGGGGTTTGAAGCTTTGCCATAGTAAATGGGACCCTAAACTGGTTGTGTAAGATCAATTGTCTCTGGTTCTGAAGCAATACCAAAAGAGATACGAGACCTTTGTACTCTTACTCCTTCCTGGTTCTTTCTCTGGAGAGAAATTTCCACAGTTCCTAAAATTCAGGTCTGGTTCATGCAAACTTAGGATCTTGTAATCGTTACTCTGTTCATACGTCCAGAAAGTCGAAACTCTCACGTCGGGAGATGACAAAGAAATAATATTAAAGACTTTTCCAAATCATCTTTTCGTAACAGTTGATTCTCTGATATGTAATTTCCAACTGCTTAACGATAAATGAAATTTTCAATAAATGTAACGCCTGGCTCATACGTATCAGTGCTACATAAGATCAACATATGAAACGCAGGGAACTTTAATACTAGCATATCCAGAACACCGAAATGAAAGAGAATAGTTAACTCGCATTACCTCGAATTTGTGTTTATTCATTATACATTACAATATTAATAATCATCGATCGAGCAACTATTCAGATCACGCTCCTTCTTACAGTGTCTAGAATCAGAGTAAAAAGATTAAACAAGATTTACTTTCTTCCGGATGCCTCGTTTTTCTCTCCCGGAGTATTCTTTCTATGAATAGATATGAAGCAGATCTCGGCGAATGTAATGCAGAGTACAAGCAATTCATTGTGTGTGTTAATGATGAGTCTGGAAAGTACTAGATGCCGCCAATTAATTCTCAGAAATTCAAGTGATTATTAACTTCTTATATTACACCACACCTCTGTTAGCCAAGTATGGTTCAGTTCGGAGATTATGGACTATCATTATATTTCAAAGAAAGAATCAAGGAAATACTTAAGGCGCACAATGTCAAGGTGAAATTATCATTCAAAATCTCTACAAACGTCTCTTAAAGTCTCTATAATCGTAATCATACTACAGCAATTAACTATAATAACAAGAAATTTTAGTTTACTTTCCAGAAGATAAGCTTGACATCCCGAGACACCATAATGGCAACAATATCACATTTTTGGAGAATGGTGAAAGTTAAAGAAATTAAGTGACGATATGTGGAATATACAGTCTAATCCGGTTATAGTGAACTTTTGGGGACTAACAGGTTTGGTTCACTGTAACAGAGGTTCACTATATCCGATGGTATGAAAATTACATAGAATTTCTCCACAAGAATTAATTCCATTAACACGTAGAAACAGCAAAATTTATTAGCATCGCGAACTGAAATTTTAAATATTTTTATTTGTCTTTAAAAATCAATATCTTTTCAATTATTTAATTCGTATTTTTTTCTTAGTAATTTCTGTAAATCCTTCTACAGAGTTCATGCTCTCTCCACAAATGATTTTGCATTGTCCCCGGTGTCGAAGTATCGTAATGGCAGTCTTGACAACCTTCAATGCCTCTTGCACTGTTAGAATACTGTCCCACTCTCTGAAAGCCCTTCAACTCGCCTAATAACATACGATATCCAATCAATTTCCAGGACTTACTTCCTACGTTCACTACAGCCGAGGTTCAGGTTCACTATAACCGAATCTTCTTATGCTTTTTTGCAATGCAAGTGAAACGGGACCAGTGACTTAGGTTCACTAGATCCGATTTCACTACATCCGAGTTCACTACATCCGAGTTCACTACATCCGAGTTCACTACATCCGAGTTCACTACATCCGAGTTCACTACATCCGAGTTCACTACATCCGAGTTCACTACATCCGAGTTCACTACATCCGAGTTCACTATAACAGTTCACTATAACCGAGTTCACTATATCCGATTTCACTACATCCGTGATCACTATATCTGAGTTCACTATAACCGGAGTCAACTGCATATTCTTTCAAAACGAATCGAAATATCGAGAAAAAACTAATGCAATCAAAATCGCCATTTCCTTTTTTTAAATTTTAATAACCAAGACAACGTCCAGAAACGGGATTAGTGCGTTGTAAGCAGCGAAGAAATGCGACAGAGGCGGAGGCTGTGCGAACGCACGTGCGCAGCAACCTCTGGCGGCGGAGGGCGGAGCGCGGCGGCGCGAAGGGAAGTGGAGGGCGTCGGCCCAGCGGCGAGCGCGCGCCTCGCGGGAAAACGCCTCCCGGATCCTCCGCAGCCCCGCCCCTCCCACCCCCACCCCACCCCCGCCACGCCGCTCAGTGGGCGCACATCACTCCGAATGGCAAGCAGGTAAAACAGCGATATTTGTTAATGTTCTATGTGCAAACGAAAAAAAAAAATGTATTTGCCGCAAAGTTAACAAGGGACTCAAAATTTAATCCCTAGGGAGTAAACATAATCCCCCCTAAGGAGTGAATGCTTCACTTTAGTCCCTCTTTTTCTAACATTAAAATCCATTTTTTCTCCTGGTTGTGAAAAGATTAAACAATTGCTTCCTCCCGCCCCGCCCCCGCCCCCGCCACGCCACGCCGCTCAGTGGGCGCACATCACTCCAAACGGCAAGCAGAGAAAACAGCGATAATTGTTAATGTTCTATGTGCAAACGAAAAAATGTATTTGCCTTAACGTTAACAAGGGACACAAAAGTTACTCCCTAGGGAGTAAACATAATCCCCCGAAGGAGTGAATGATTCACTTTAGCCCTTCTTTTCCTAACAATAAAAGCCACTTTTTCCCCGGTCGTGAAAAAAATAGAATAATTACTTTAATATTGTATTTATTTTATGATATACTTTGCGTTATATTTATTAATAGATATGTATTAATGCACGGTACTGTATGCTGTTGCCGCATCTGCAATACACACTAGTCGTCTCATGACGGTGGGTCTGCTTCAGCCCTTCATAGGTTTTCTCCCCCCGAACACGCCGCTTACTCTCCGGAACGGAGGGTTATTTTCGCATCTGCTTTGTTGCATTCGACGTACCATTAGTAAATGCGAAAGTTCGCTAGTAAAACAATGTATTGTAAAAACATAGCCGGTAGGCTTTGTAATGACTCAAAAGCTCTTAAACATAAATACCCTCATAAAATGAACACGCCCCTTTTTCACTATCTTTTTGACAGTATTGATTGCTTTTTATATTCATTATAATCATTTTCTAAGCGAACGGCTTCTAAATGTTAATGTATTATTTTTATAATGAATGAAATGAAGACCGTTAACATATGAAATGAAGATCTTTTGAAACCTTTCGTATATTTTGCACTTCTCTCTGTCATTCGAGAGGCGTACAATGATATATCTACCTCAATAAGAAAATGATTTCTGAACTGAATGGATTTCTTATTATTTTTCTACAAAAATTCCATGGACTTCAATGCACTCCGACCACTTCTCCTGTAACGACAGTAGCCCTT
This sequence comes from Teleogryllus occipitalis, assembly GCA_011170035.1. NCBI lineage: Eukaryota > Metazoa > Arthropoda > Insecta > Orthoptera > Gryllidae > Teleogryllus > Teleogryllus occipitalis. The sequence goes on from BLKR01000016.1 coordinate 67,555, forward strand.
CTGAAAAAGAATTATTTCGGTTGCTCTGCAAACCAGGCTGCCACTGCTGGCTTGAATTCTTCATCGCTGGAGCTATGCTATCCTCAAGTTTTTATTTTCCTCTTTAGGAACAGCAAGTAATCGGAGGAAGACAGATCAGGGCAGTAGAATGGATAACCGAGCTGCTGGATCCCGCACGCTTGGTTGGCCGCTAGAGATTTGGCTGTCATGTGCACCGGTGCGTTGTCGTGATGGAACAGCACGTTGCACACACATGCTCTAATCCTGGTCCCACGGTCAATGTTATAAATGCACTGAGCTAAACGTACAAATCCGCCAGGACAAGGCACCAAGAAAATTATTTTTCTGTTTTCGGACATTGTCGCATTATTGATCATCACTCGATGAGTTGAAAACCTCCACAATTCACTACTGTTCTATTACATTTTGCAAACAAGCTTAATATGTTATGGCCGGTATACACGGTACAGTTTTCGTGCAGATTTTCATAGAGTTTCTGTACAGAAATTGAAGACCCCAAACTAGAAGTAAAAAGCCAAAATTCGCGCATACACGGTCTGTACGTTTTCTGTGTGAATCGCCACAAGACGGCGTCTACCGGGAAACAACTGAATTGCGCCGTCCGAGTACTGTCAGTGGCGGTATTTCTGTGCGTTAGACTGTGTGATCTTTATTAAGTATTAATTAACGATGAGGAGCATAGAGAAGAGAAATAGGAAAGTGAGAGTAGGGAAAGAGGTAGTTTATCTCAACATCATTACGCACAATCTCACCTTCGCTCTCCTAACCACAAAATCGAAATGGTCTATAACTGTCGCGTCGGGTAAGCAAATCTGTTAATGAACGATTCTGTCGCCAGAGGCGCTTGACTCGAACTGCAAACTTTCTGCATGAAAAATTACGAACATGCTCACAGGTTTTCATGCAGAAATCGTGCAGCCTGAACAGTACGTTTTCTGTAGTCCAATCTGCACAAAAAACTGTACCGTCTATATAGATTTTTACATTAAAAAATGACCTCTTTATGTGCAAAAAATGTTGAAGTTTAGAGCTGTAAACCTTCCTCTCCTCGCGCCTTTGGCTCGGTTTCGACCCAGTGCGCCGCCCGCCGCTCGGAGCCGCACCGCGCCGCGCCGGGCTGGGCTGGGCCGCGCCTACTCCGATTATCATTTCATTACAAGAGGCGCGGCACCGGCTGGGCCGCTAAGTCGGGGGCGGGGTGGCGACGGCGCGGAGAGGAGAGGAGACGACGCTCAGGTGGAAGGCTCATGTCCGGAGACGCCCGCTCAACAAAGCTGGAGATGGTAAAGACGGTGCGCGATTCAAGCAGAGTGCGCCACACAGAAGGCAAAATGAAGAGCTTATATTTCAAGTCACATTTCTTCTTGAATCAATTCTTCAGAATGGGTAGATAGCGGGTGGTCGAACGGCGCGTGGTCGAACGGCGAGTGATCGAACGGCGAGTGATCGAACGGCGCGTGGTCGAACGGCGAGTGGTCGAACGGCGCGTGGTCGAACGGCGAGTGGTCGAACGGCGCGTGGTCGAACGGCGAGTGGTCGAACGGCGCGTGGTCGAACGGCGCGTGGTCGAACGGCGCGTGGTCGAACGGCGCGTGGTCGAACGGCGAGTGGTCGAACGGCGAGTGGTCGAACGGCGAGTGGTCGAACGGCGAGTGGTCGAACGGCGAGTGGTCGAACGGCGAGTGGTCGAACGGCGAGCGGTCGAACGGCGAGTGGTCAAACGGCGAGTGGAACGGCGAGTGGTCGACGGCGAGGTCGACGGCGAGTGGTCGAACGGCGAGTGGTCGAACGGCGAGTGGTCGAACGGCGAGTGGTCGAACGGCGAGTGGTCGAACGGCGAGTGGTCGAACGGCGAGTGGTCGAACGGCGAGTGGTCGAACGGCGAGTGGTCAGAACGGCGAGTGGTCGAACGCATAGAGGGTCGAACGGCGAAGGTCGAACGGCGAGTGGTCGAACGGCGAGTGGTCGAACGGCGAGTGGTCGAACGGCGAGTGGGTCGAACGGCGAGTGGTCGAACGGCGAGTGGTCGAACGGCGAGTGGTCGAAACGGCAGAGTGGTCGAACGGCGAGTGGTCGAACGGCGAGTGAATGAACGGCGAGTGGTCGAACGGCGAGTGGTCGAACGGCGAGTGGTCGAACGGCGAGTGGTCGAACGGCGAGCGGTCGAACGGCGAGTGGTCGAACGGCGAGTGGTCGAACGGTGGCGAGAGTGGTCGAACGGCGAGCGTCGAACGGCGAGTGGTCGGTTCCGCGAGTGGTCGAACGGCGAGTGGTCGAACGGCGAGTGGTCGAACGGCGAGTAACGAACGGCGAGTGTCGAACGGGCAGAGTGGTCGAACGGCGAGTGGTCGAACGGCGAGTGGTCGAACGGCGAGTGGTCGAACGGCGAGTGGTCAAACGGCGAGTGGTCAAACGGCGAGTGGTCGAGCGGCGAGTGATCGAGCGGCGAGTTGTCGAACGGCGAGTGGTCGAACGGCGAGTGGTCGAACGGCGAGTGGTCGAACGGCGAGTGGTCAAGCGGCGAGTGGTCGAGCGGCGAGTGGTCGGACGGCGAGTGGTCGAACAGCGAGTGGTCGAACGGCATGTGGTCGAACGGCGAGTGATCGAACGGCGAGTGGTCGGTGGGTGGGTGGCGAGTGGTCGGTGGCGGACCACCTGCCACCCACGGGTGCGGGGCGGCGTGGCGGGCGGCAGGGGCATTCGCCAGGGGGAGGAGGGCAGGGAGGAGGGAAGCGGCGCCAGAGCAGAAGACTTTCCGGTGCGTCTCGACCTGGTCGTCCTCGCTCGGGCGGGAGGAGCGCCGTCCCGGCGGCGGAGGCGGCACCGGACGGCGCCGCGCCGCTCGCAAAGCGCCTGTTTCCGCCGCTGCAAACGCATTTAAGCCGTGACGTGGAAGAGGCGCGGGCTCCCCCGGTGGCTCGTTAAGCGCAGCGCCCAGATGCCGCCCTCATGGCGTTTACCTGCGCCGGAGGCCCCCGGAATACACGGCACTCATTATATTTTAATTTTTTCCTTTACAGTAGCTCCGTGGAGGAGAGAGTTTATTAATACGTTTGGAACGCACATTCACATAACGACTGCCTGGCGGCTTAAATGGCTAGAGGGAGGACGTATTCTTAAATAAACTAGCTGAAACTAACTTAAGTCTAGCTTAAGTTTAATAGTATAAATTGGACGATAGGATCTTCGGTGGGTGGAATTTAAATTTCGTTTTCTTAACACTAATAATTGCTTTAGATCAGGCCACACTAAATTCTCTCACAGGCTTTCTCTGGAAGAAATACTGTTGTTTGTTGCAACAAATAGATAAATTTTGACCACATCCTCTTGGAATATCCTGAAAATAATTCCATTTGACCCAAGTTTATCTTCAATATTTTAATTATATTATGATGAACTATCCATTCCAACGAAAGGTAATAATCTTCTATAAAATAAGCTTTTAGATTTCATTTAATTTTTATGTATTTCTTATTTTATGTGTTTCTATGTTTCTATTTCTATTCATACATTCAGGGGCGGATTTATTCACGTCGCTGCCCTGGGCTCCATTAATTTTACCGCCCCTATGGAATTTATACTTATAAAAAAAGAGATGATGATTTTGTGATACTGATACTCCTACACTGATTGGGAATAAATATTTTTACATATTTTTTGCATATTAAAAAATGTACATCGTGAATAATGCCTTGGCTCTTTTGAATCAAAAACTAATACCGAAACTGATTTCTCACTCTTTCATAAATGGGACATGTCTATGAAAGAAAAAGATAGAATATGGGTTCATTTCAGTTTTTATTTCAAATAAACATGACATTCAAATTGAAAATATTATAATTTTTGGAAAATTTGCCGCTCTTCAAAACGTTTCGCCTCGGACTATAGCCCGTTCACCCCATATGTAAATCCACCCCTGCATACATTGGATTACAAATATTTGCAATATGTCTTTGTAATATTCCTAATTTCTATGGTACCTATCTATTAACTTTTGTATCTATAAAGAGTCCTTAATGTCCTAAATCCATAACGTACCTATAAAGTTATAACGAATGTGATTGATTTTGATCGATTTTTTCGTGTTTCCGGGCATGTCAACTGCGTTGGTCAATAGTCCCGTTAGTGTAGTGCATGTTTTTCTCCGGAGATGGCGGTGATATCCCCCCCCCCGCTGTATGGCCAGATCCAGCGTCGACATACCGTCGGCTAGTGGGGTTACCCCCTAACCAGGACTCTCCCACCAGCGGGACACCGCCCCAGCCGGGACAAGCTCTAAGCTCCCGACCGGTCTCCTGAAATATGTCGTAGTGTAGTGCATGTTAGTGTAAGTGTGTGTGTGTAAGGGGAGAGGATAGGACAAGGAGGAGGAAGGAAAGATCGCGCGCGATACGTGGCCCGTTTGGTAGAGTACTACTCCGGCATTCGCCTGGTGTTGATCGGAGAAACCACGGAAAACTACCGATCAGAGCAGCCGGCCGCTAGAATTCTCCTCCACACAGCGACTGAATTCGACGTAGCTGAAAAGCCAGTATCGAAAATCCTGCCGCCGTGGGGAGTGGGAACCTAGGACATCCCGGTCAGAGGCGCTGCAGTGGCATCAGTTGATGCACTGAGCTACCGCTCCCGGTACGCGGGGAGAGGAAGAAGAAATGTTTGTAAATGGCAGAGAAGCTTCTCCCGCCACCCGGCGAGGCGAGGAGGCCGTTAGCCAGCCACTAAAAGCGCGGCCCCAAAGCGAGAAGTGGGTCGCGAGGAGCAGCTCCGTTTCCGAAACTTCCCGTCGATTCACGGACGGGTCGTTGACACCTTTAGACTAAACGCGATTTGTGTGGTGAAGGAGAAGTCTCGTGTTATTCTCTGGGGTCGGAACGAAGTAGATTAAATTTAATTACGTCTCTTCCTTGACTATGTTTATAAATATCGTTTTCGAACCGTAATTCATTCGCATTTTGACAGTATCTCTAGCACTTATGTGAGAGAACGGAAATTTTTTCATGGTAACTATGTTCTCTAGTATCACGTGCCAAGTATACATACAAAAGTAACTCCATATTCCGTCATTTCTTACCATTTTAAGACACAAATGACTATTTTCATATTGTAAAAATTATTTTATAGGAGACACACCTCTCAAAATGTATGGTTTGATGTGCTAAACTTCTCTCCGAAATATAGGGCCTGTGTGACATTTACTTCAATTGATTCAGAATAATAAATTTAGATTTCAAAGACAAAAATGTGTATACAATTAAGAAAACTAGAACCTTAACCGTTTTTTCTGTTTCAGAGAAGTACTTGTTTCAGCATCAAGAAAAATAAAACAGATAGTTTGCAGTACGTCTGAGAGACATTTACGTTTATTAATAACCCCTGTAGTTATGCAACCCGTCATGCGTCTAGTAGATTCGCCGACGTAAGAAAAGGTTAATGGAAACTGTTTTCTCTAGTTTTCTGTGCTTTCTCTAGTTTTTTATTCTTTTTATTGCTTTCTTTCATAATCAAACTGATGAGAAACACATTATCGCTCCAAAATTGGGAAACGTTCTGCGATTTTCCACATTTTTCAACTGCCGAGATTAATACATTATTTGTTCAGCAGTGGCAAATAACTACAATCTTCGCTATTAACCACATCATATGTTTGGATTTTATTTTATGGTTCTAATCATACTGTAAATAATCATTTGAATCTCACAAGAATAACATAGCGGTTTGTATCTAGGCTAGTTAAATCTTCCCCTGACTTCTCTCTGATAACATTTGAAAACATTGATGTTTTCGGGGGCCCGTAATAATATTCAGAAACTGAACAAAAGTTATCAATACGAATGTGAATATAAACTATAACGTTCCCAATTTTAAAAATTAGCATTAAAATATTTTTTTAAGAAATGAAAGAAGAATTAGATAGAGGGTGGGATAAGGAGAATACGAGATCCTAGATTATACTGTGATTACATTGAGATGGATCGATTTATTGCATTGTTCTGTATTTTATATAGTAGTGAAGTGTTGTGCATTATTGTACTGTGGTGAGTTTTGTAAAATTGTATTTTGATGTGAAGTATATTAATGTTTATTAAGTATTAATATATAATAATTAATGCACAATAATATAATAATGTATAATAACTAATGTATATTCCATGTATTACAATGTGATGTATATTAATGTCTTGGGATGTATATTGCGTTGTGTAATATTTTATTGAGTTGTACAGGATGTACTGGATGATCATGTCTATATTGTGTAATATTAAATGTTATAGCAAATCTACCTCATATTCCAGAGAGAATAAGTTGGTAAAATAAACTATTATTAAAACATATTTAGAATAAATGAAACACCATAAAATGTTTAAAATGCTGTGCATGGTGTACGTTCGCATGAAGCCACCCTCGCCCCAACGCCTGCTCAGTTTTCAGCTAGGTCGAATTCAGTCGCTGTCTGGAGGAGAATTCTAGCGGCCGGCTGCTCTGATCGGTAGTTTCCCGTGGTTTATCCGATCAACACCAGGCCAATGACGGAGCAGTACCCCAACGAACGGGCCATGGACCGCGCGCGATCTTTCCTTCCTCTTCCTTGTCCTGTCGTCACCCCTTACACACACACTTACACTAACATGCACTACACTACCACATATCCTGGGAGACCGGTCGGGAGCCTAGAGCTTGTCCCAGCTGGGGCGGTGCCCCGCTGGTGGGAGAGTCCTGGTTAGGGAGAAACCCCACTAGCCGACGGTAGGTCGGCGCCAGATCTCGCCATGCAGCGGGGGAAGATCACCGCCATCTCCCGAGACAAACATGCACTACACTAACGGGACTAATGACCGAAGCAGTTGACGCGACCGGAAACACGAAAAAATCAATCAATCAATCAATCCAACGCCTGCTCAGGGTATCAAGAGCGGCTGCGAGCAGCGGCGGCGCCTGCAACCATCTCCTCTTCATCCGCAAGGCTAAGCCAAGCGGCTGGGCGGCGCGGTGCACGCCCCCAGCACAGCGGACGAGCTACAGGAGCACATCCGCCAATGCCACCGCCCATACCCCCGACCCGGCCGCGCAGCGCAGCACCGCCTTTCGCGTGGCTAAAGGCCACGAGCCGAAGGAAGAGTTGCACAAGCAAGGAGGCCAGGCGGGAATCAAACGGAGGGTGGAGAGAGGACCACGACGACTAGTGAAAAGGAGATAAAAATGATAAAACACGAACGAAAAGAAAGGAAACGAAGTGACTGTTCATCACTGACTGTGAAGGAGAAAAATTCAACGCGAAACAAAGAGATTCGGAGTCCAAGAAAGGAAGAGAAAAAACAGAGGATTTGTGACTGGAAAATGAACATCTTACTCGCGCACGCGCACACGCACAAACACACGCACACGCACAAACACACACACACGCACAAACACACATTTTACGTGCTCGTATGAAATTAAAATGTCGAGGTTTTCTTTACCAGTATTATCAAGTACCTTGAATAACTAGCAATTACTTTCCATCAAATAAACCTCGAGTACAGAACTCTTTCATTTGCGTAAAAGGCGTGCAGAAAGCGGCGTTTTCAAACAGATCGTAAATGTGCGTTCAACGTAAACATACAAAAGTAACAATAGCAATGATAAATCATCTACTTAACACACATTAACTACCACCATACATCACATAACACAACGAGCGTATCACAAACATTAACATGGAATATGCAACTCTAATCCATTAGTCTCCACTCACAAACAGCGCCCGCGGGGAGCGCATTTCCAATGCCTTCCGCGGCGCGACGCGGTGCGGCACCCAAACACCGGAAAGCTCCTTCCTTTGGAAAGCAGCGGCGCACGGGAGGCGGGAGTGCGTGTGGAAGGGGCTCCGGATTAGGCGCGCGAAAAGAACCAGGTACACCTATACATCTAATGATGTTGTATTGACTGATTGATTTTTTCGTGTTTACGGGCGCGTCAACTGCTTCGGTCATTAATCCCGTTAGTGTAGTGCATGATTTTTCTCGGGAGATGGCGGTGATTTTCGGTGAGTGTAGTGCATGTTAGTGTAAGTGAGTGTGTAAGGGGAGAGGATAGGACAAGGAAGAGGAAGGACACATCGCGCACGGTACGTGGCTCCGGCATTCGCCTGGTGTTGATCGGAGAAACCACGGAAAACTACTGTCCAGAGCAGCCGGCCGCTAGAATTCTCCTCCAGACAGCGACTGAATTCGACCTAGCTGAAAAGCTAGTGTCGAAAATCCTGCCGCCGTCAGGACTCGAACGTAGGACCTCCCGGTCAGAGGCGCTGCAGTGACATCAGTTGATGCACTGAGCTACCGCTCCCGGTTAATGATGTACGGACATGCCAATTTAGATAAAGTGGACCGAATGATGAGAGTTCAGTAAGTAGTGTGATCAAACACTACTTGCATATCCAGATCGACCAATGCAATATTTTTAGCACAAGTGAAATATTTTATCCACTTAATCGTAATATAAGTCAGTCATTAAAAGTATTTTGTCACCAGACATTTCTACAAACAGGTTCTAACAGAAATACTAAATAGCATGTTAATTCTTTACTGAAGCATTTTTGTCTTCTTAAAGTGAAATAATAATAAACCCCTTTTGCAGATTGAAACTGTGAAATATTTAGGAATACATCTGGACAAAAGACTTACCTGGAATCCCCACATCCTAGTCAAGAATAAGCAATTTCAGTTACAAGTGAAAAGACTATATTGGCTGATAGGACAGCATTCGAAGCTATCCCTCAAAAACAAATTATTGACGTATAGAACAATAATAATCCTTTTATGGACCTACGGAATCGAAATTCGGGGCACAGCAAGTAGGTTGAATGTCTCCATTTTACAGAGATCGCAGTCCAAAACACTTATAATAATGGCTGCAGCACCACGGTTTATTACAAACAGAGCGCATACAGAGACCTAAAAGTGCTGACAGTCTTTGAAGGAAACGAAACAAGCAGTTCAAACTATCCTCTACGCCTGGAAAAATATCCAAATCCTTTATCCATTAAGCCATTAAATAATACTGAAGAAACCAACCGATTACCCGGGACTTCAACGCTAACAACTTCATTACAGGTTTTCAAATTACTCTCAATACATATAATTTCTTTTCAATACATTTATTTCTCAATAATTACTCTTAACCAAAAGCACTATGTTGACTTTTTTTGTTCTAGACGCAAGAAGACGACAGTGAAATGTACCACTAGCATACTTTCACCCACGTTAATTCGTCATTTTCAACAGCCAATTTTATCAATTTATTAATTATTTCAATACGAAATAGATTGCACATTTACTTTGTTCAGAACAAAACAATTAAAAAACTTATTTATTGTATCGTTCAACTCACATCCTCCGTATCATACCATCTCGATTATACTGTCGTCATCGTAATAATGGTCTTTATCCAATAAAATATGTTATTATTAATTATTATCACAGTTATTGTTATTGGCGCCTGTATCGCAGTGGTGTGTGTGTGTGTGTCGGGGGGGGGGGGGAATTCCCTGTCGCGGCGCAGCAGTCGCGCGCGGACGATCGTGCGGCATCGCGGGGGTGGCAGGGAGGGAGCGCGGCGGGGCAAAGCGGGGTAGAGCATGGTGGGGCGGGGAGGGGAGAGGCGGAAAGTTGGGGCGGGGCGGGGAGAGGGGAGGGGGTGGGGCGGAGGGGTGTGCAGGGTGGTTCGGGGCGGGGCGGGGCGGGGCGGGGCGGGGCGGGGCGGGGCGGAGCAGGGCGAGGCAGGGCGGGGCGGGGAGAGGCGGGGAAGAGCGGGCGGGCGGGAAGAGGCGGGGCAGAGCGTGGCGAGGGAGAGGGGAGGGGAGGGAAGGGGCAGGTAGAGCGGGGCAGAGCAGGGCGAGGCAGGGCGAGGCAGGGCGAGGCAGGGCGAGGCAGGGCGGGACAGGGCGGGGCAAGGAGGGGCAAGGAGGGGCGAGGCGGAGAAAAGCGGGGCGGGAGGGGGAGGGGTCTACGGCGGCGGCGAGGGCGAAGGCGCGATGGCTATCTGCGGGCGCGCGCCGCACGCCGCCGCCATCGCAACGAGCCAAGCGGCGAGCGGAGACTCCCGTCGAGCGCACCACGCGCTGCGTGCGCTACGACGGATGCGACATGGATGGCTATCTTTCCAAAATATCTACCTTTATACCAAATAATGGCGGCGGCGATGGTGTAACGGTTAGCGTATCGGACTGTTATACCCAAGTTTGTGGATTCGAACCCGATCGAAGCCGTGGGCGAAAAAATCCTTCGTACGCCTTCCTTCCGAGGGGAAGTAAAGCCGGCTGTCCCATGTTAGTACATTTACTGCATGTGAAAGATCCTCAAGCTAAATGATGCCTTTCAGCTACATTCAAATCGCCTGTTTCGTCGCCCAAGTAATACCTTCTTTCTCCCCTAGTAGGTGAAAGGAACGTAACGAAATTTGTGTGGTCAGGAATAGCAGGCCCCATGGCCTGAGTCTCGCCACGTAAAATAAGGCACAGTGAATTCAATAATCCATTTTTTAAACCGATGTTTTTTTAACGGCGATGTTTTTGTGTTCAACGTTTCCACGTGATCGATATTTTTAAATCAAAAAAGTCCTTCATAAAAAGCTATTATAATTTTCAGATATACATAGATTGAAAATTATTTAGACCAAAGAGACCAAAGGTGAAAAATAAATAAAATCGAGTGTTTGTCAGTAAGAGGAACGTATATCATTTTTGAATAATGGAATCCGACAATGCAAGTTTTGTTAATTGTCCTGATATGTTCTTACTTTGTTTTGTCAGTTTGATCTCAGTTAAAAATTAATAAACCTTGTGAAATTATCCCCCCCCCCCCGCGAATTTCGATGGTTGCTGTTGCCATCGCCGCCGCTGCTACCAAAACCTTCAACGGCGCTGCGCTACCTCCCACACGGTTCGTTTTTTTCTTTTGTTGTTTGTCCGAAGCTTCGCAGACACTGTTACACTGTTGGTTCTTCTGTTCGGATTTTGAGCAAAGAAATACTTTGGCAATAGCACGCTACAGTTGTTTTTATTTTTTATTTTTTGTTAGGTTTCTGTAAAGTTTCTCGTGTTGTGCAGGCACATTAATGTGCCTGCAAATCATTGATTTCATTTAGAATCCATGTATGTTAATAATAAAACTAGTAGTGAAAAACTAATGTTCATGAATGTGAGATAATATTGATAGTCACTTGCATAATTTATTACACAAAATTTCTCTTTCAATGGATCGGCATCCATCATTATTTACAATAGAATTAACATAATTAAAATATATCCGCCTAACTTCGTTCATGTTTACCTTTGACTAGCATCTTTGTCTATAATTTTCATCTCAATCACAACTCGAGTGGTAAGTCAAGAGGCAAAAATAAAAATTCTGACAGAAGATATATTCAAGGTATCTAATTATGCAATTCATTGAGTGTCGATACTTTGTGTTGTAATAACCTCGGCGTGTCAATATCTCCCAAGTTGAGAAGTCTGTTCAACAAAGCCTCTTGTCTCAGAACTCAATGTCATACCCGAACGGCGACTCTGGAGTGTCCTTCTGGGACCTAGATCGACTAAATAAACAATATTACAATAAACCAACAGCAATACTGCAACTAAAAAGAAAGAAGACGAAGATGAAGTAAAAATAGAATGGTGAATCAATTTTTGGAATTTTCCTAATTTTCCTAGGTTTTCATGTCATTGTTATTTTTTTTTCATGGTAAGATTTGTAATTTCACACTTAAAGAAAATATTAAAGCTACCTGACAGCAATTGTCACCCCGCAGTTTTCAAAACATCCATGTTTTTTATAAATTCATCGATGTATTTAACATCGATATTTTGAACCCGATGTTTTTTATAATATCGATGTTGCATGTTCGATATTTTCACATGATGTTTCTGAAATGAAAACAAGGGCCATCATAACAAAATTCTTAAATACTGTTCAGATATCCATTAATTGAATATTTTTCAGACCAAGGTGAGCAAGGGTGGGAAATATAATCGATTTTCGTCAATAACAAAGCCGACATTACTTTAGACTTATCGAATCAGATAATCAAAGTTGTGTTAATTATACTGATGATTTATTGACTATATACTTTGATACATAGATATCAACTACCATTAATAAACGAGACCACTTTTAAATGAAATTATCCCGGTGCGTATATTTAACGGTTACTTGTCCAGTTTTAAATCTATCGATGTTTCATAACGTCGATGGTTTCGGGTCAAAGTTTTATTAACATCGTTTTATAGAAACATGGGTGTTTTGTTGTCGATGTCGCATCTCCATCTACCACCTGTGATTGCGGGAAACCCCGCTAGCTGACGGTAGGTCGGTGCCGAATCTCACCATCCAGCGGGGGAAGATCAACGCCACCTCCCGATGAAAATACATGCACTACACATACGGGACTAATGACGTCGGTAGTCGACGTGCTCGGAATCACTAACAACCAACAAACCATCTGCCACCTGCAGGTCTGATTAGGCGCTGCATGACCAAAGGTGGTGAGGCCGACCCTGCCAGTCGCTTCGCGTCTCGCTTCGGCGGGCGGGCGGGCGGGCGGGCGGTTGGCGCACGACGCGTCGCGACGCTACTGGCGTCGACGACGACGCTGCTGAATTTTACAGCGAGCGCCGTCATGGCATGCACGCCCGCCCGCCCGCCAGATATTATATGAGGCTGGCGCAGCTCGCGAGAACACGAAACCGCACTTGTGTCCCCCCCGAAGAGACCTTGGGCTGCGAATTTTAGCCTCTGCTTACGACACGCTGCTACAAACACATCTGCTCCAAGATTCATTCTGGGTTTTACGCGAGGAAGTTGAACGGTTTTGCCGTGTTTGCTGTTGGAGGTTGTGAATTCTTTGGTCTCCCTAATGGCGTTTTTCAAAGCGTCTATTAATCTTTAGTTAGTCGCGCTAAACGCGTCTGTTTTCTCCTCATGGTGTCATTACTTACCCCAATATTAAGAATTCACACACATGTTTCTACTTTACGTAAACGTTTTCACCAAGGCTACAAGGACGAAAAATTTCACATTAAGTAGCAAAATCGTTATTTGAAATAGTTCAAGAAGCTCCTGTGATCTGCGACGTTTATCGCATACTTTTTTGTAGGTTCGACAAACAAAGTTAGAACTTTTTACGCAGTTCGATGTTTGTTTTCCTGTTTGAAGTCGTTGGTCGTTTGTAGAAAAGGTCACGTAATTCAGAAATTGAAGCTATGTCAGATGCTCCATTGTCTACAAAAATCCATCTCGCACTCGTGCTGATCGCGCCGAGCAAACATACACGAAATAATCAACAAACATAAATCTCTGTCATACACAAACAGTGCAACACTATACAAAACAATAATCAGACCACTACTCCTTTATGCATGCCCCATATGGACAAACGCAGCCCCCACAAATGTCAATAAAATGCAAGTAATGCAAAATAAATTTTTAAGATTAATCACAAATGCCCCCTGGTTCATAAGTAATAAACTACTTCATTCAGAATTAAACATCAATTCAATAATAAACCAAATAGCACAAATATCACACAACTTCTACCAAAACCTAACAGACATACCAGGAGCATCCCATTACAAACTTCCGAAAAATCCAACCCACATACGAATAAAAAATAGATATCCTTTTGAAGCATTCCTCGAAATTTTAGCCAACCACGATTCTTAACACCGAGGTTCTCCCCTAGAGTATCCTCTCCAATGTATAGATTAAGTTAGCTTAGATATTTTAACTAGAATAAGTCTGAAAAAATGCATCTGTAAAGCGTTGTACTGAACGATGTAAATCCTCCAAAATGAATAAAATGAATGTGTTAAAAAAAACACGTACACGACTGGCGGATGAAGTGGACACGTGCCGATGAAAGATCCAAGAAGGCGTTATGATTAACAACGCTGTCAAGAAGAAGAATCCTTTAAGCTTAAAAACCGCCAAGAAATCTACAAAATAAAAGAGCGAGCAGACTCGGCTACTACCCCGCAAGACTAATTGTCTGTGAAGCTGGGTATTGTTTTGGGTTCAGTAGTTGTGAGCAGAAAGGTTTGCACTATCACTGGCAAAACTGTTTCTGATCACTGTGAAACACTTTTGCGGTTACGATTTTCTTTCTCGAATTCTTCTACTTATTTCCCATATTTATCCTGCCTACGCTACTTTCCCAAATGTACCTATGACCTCACAAAACAGTTCGGTAATTTTGTAGAACTTGAGTGTAACATAGACAAATGTGTTGGTCCGCTTATGCACAGATGCCTTGAAAATGACAACTTCACTAAAAGCGACCTTCACATAGAATTAAGCATTTAAATTCTTTTTAGAACTGGTCTATTGTACATTGTTTATTCTTCAATAACTGTTTCGTTCAACAATCCATAACAGTCATTTACAAACTCAAAATATAGCCTCTTATTTTCTGTTCTCTTCACATGGTGACCCCTTCGTCAACCTGGGAACGAAGAGCAGCGCAGAGCAATTCGCCCTAAGACATAAATCCCATTTGCCGACTGCAGAGCCGCAAAAGTATTTGCCCGGGGCTATTCTTAGGAGGCGGTGCCGAACCTCACGTATCGGAGAAGCGATCAGGAGGCGGTCGCAGCCGCGGGGAAAACCTGCCTGCCTGCCAGGCGTTGCGCAACGGGCACCGCGGGTGACTCAGCCCAGCGCACGCCGCCCCGCGTCTGCCTCCGGAGCAAGGACGCGCGAAATACACACACGGCCCGGCCCCCACGGCGGTTCTTCCAACTACAGTCCACTCCGGTTATAGTGAGCTTCTGGCTACTAACATTTTTCGTTCACTATATCGGAGGTTCACCATATCCGAGGTTCACCATATCCGAGGTTCACCATATCCGAGGTTCACCATATCCGAGGTTCACTATATCCGAGGTTCACTATATCCGAGGTTCACTATATCCGAGGTTCACTACATCCGAGGTTCACTATATCCGAGGTTCACTATATCCGAGGTTCACTATATCCGAGGTTCGCTATATCCAAGGTTCACTATATCCGAGGTTCACTATATCCGAGGTTCACTATATCCGAGGTTCACTATATCCGAGGTTCGCTATATCCAAGGTTCACTATATCCGAGGTTCACTATATCCGAGGTTCACTATATCCGAGGTTCACTATATCCGAGGTTCACTATATCCGATGAAGTCAAAATTAAACAGGATTCTCCATAAAGATTAATTTGATTACCACAGAGATACAGCAAAACACATTAACAGCATGAACTGAAAATTTCATTATCTTTTTTGTCCTTTAAAAATCAATTTCTTTTCAATTGTTTGCTTCGTACTTATTCATTTGTAATTTCTCTAGATCCGTCTCCAGAATTCGTGCTCTCTCCATAATTGATTCTACATTGACCTCTATGTCGAAGTATCGTAATGCAGTCTTGACATCCTTGAATGCCTCTTGCACTGCTGGAATTCAAGCTTCCTATTGTTGGAATTTGTGGTACTGAGGCGATATATTCTTATTCAGGAGGGAATTAATTTTCAAGACGTATTTCTGAGGTCCAGGTTCACTATAACCAAGGTTTCTAATGCTTGTTTGTAATTTTAGGTGAACTGTTTCTCTATAACCAAGTTCACTATAACCGGAGTCGACTGTACAGTGCGATTTTTGTAACCGTGCGTCTGGCAGATATCAGCTGTTGACGATTTCCTCCAATCGGGTGCTTATGTGTCACTATGTAGTGAAATTACACAAAAAAATACTCATATTTTCGAAAAGTTGAACTTGAATGCACTTATTCAAGATCTGTCTTAAAGAACACATTTCATTAAGGAAATAAATCTCTCTCATCAAAATTATAGTTCTAGGAAGACGCCACAAAAATTTCGCGCTTTTTCAAATTTCATATAATCTATGTCCTTCCACTCAGTGAGAACAAACTTTCAGTAAAACCTGTATCAAATTTAACCCAAGTGCCTAGAGAAGGTGTTCTCCCAAAGGCACCTATAACTGAGTAGTCCATCAGCCGCCACGCGACCAGAGACACTGCAACAATGAATGGTTGTGGCGGGTTGCATACAGCCCATTTCAGCTCAAGTGAATATATTTAATGATAAGTTTTGTTCTTTTTAAGATATCAAGAAAATTTAATAGCTTCTAGAACATTCTGAATACAATATTATAACAGATTTTTATAAATTTAAAAAGTTTGTCTTGCGAGTAATTGCGTTTTAAAGAAGTTTTTTTTATTGTAGTATGCCAAGAATAATAGCATATAAAATTGATATTTAATGAATAATTGTACTACGTATCATATATATATATATATATATATATATATATATATATATATATATATATATATATATATATATACTCACAAATTTTTTAGAATTTGCAGAAACGGATATATGACCGCAAAAACTTAAAGAATATAGGGATATTCACAAGAAGTCTCAGATTTTAAGTGTATTGTTGCCAAACAATAAGTTAGAAAATTTTAATATTGTACCTCGACGATGTAGGCATCACGGACATGAATATCCGAAAATTTTTCAATTTTTCAACTTTGGAAGAGGAGTGTCATAAAATACCCCTTTTTTGCATGGTATGACCACACAGTGATGTCACTATGGTGACGTTGAAGCTCCTGATTGGATGAAAACGTCAACAGCTGATATCTGCCAGACGCACAGTTAGAAAAATCGCGCTATAAAGCTACTTAAGCATTTCAAAAGTTAAATTTCTGCCCACTTGGATGGCCGAGGTGGCTAGGAGCGTGAACCGACTCAACTCTTCTGCCCCGAAGGGTCGTGGGTTCGAATCCCGTCTTGGACATGGTTGTTTGTCCTTAGTCTCTCGTGTATGTGCTCTTGCGGAGGGTCTCGCGTTCTGCTGACCCCAGATCAGAGGATCCCGCAAGTGTTTTGATGTCTGGTGTGGTCGAATATGGGTCCCATTGGAACCCGGCTGTAGGCTGGATAAAAGTGTAATAGGTCTAAAGTTTAGGCTGGATAAAAAATCTCTGACCAATTCAACACCTCTCTACAAACATATTACCTGACATTATGATTGATGCGTGCCCTGTCTCGTTAAACTCTTCAAGAATTAACTTAAGATCAAATCATTCAAAATAAATGTCTCAGACCAGTTACAAAGGCCCCATGGTTCATTTCAAATATACAATTGCACAAATAAATAACTACACAACTTAACAAAACAATTAACTAACCCACACATAATTCCATTCATTACCAAGATCTCCTGCACATTCTACTCGTGCATCAACCAAATCGAATATATTTCGCAATTTAACTTTGGTCGAGTCTAAGTTTTGCGGAGAAGAATTAAAAGCAGATTCCCGATCCAAGCATTTTCGAACATTCAGTCCCAGTTGGAGAATAAATAAGACGCTTTAAGAGCTTCCTTACCATTGAGTAGTTATATTTAGAAGTTAGTTTATAAGGTTTATATTTAAGGTATTAAGGTATAGGTTATAAAGTTTATATTTAATTAAGCCACCAAAAAACTACATGAGAAAAAGTACTGTAGTACTGTCTATGTACCTTGTACATGTATCTATGTTATTCCAATGAACAGAAAATGAAAATTAAATGACGGGACGGCGCGTTGGCGTGGGGTAGAGAGGGGGGGCGAGGCTAAAGGAACAAAAAACTCGGAGCGCGAGAGCGGGCAATCAAACTGCCTGTTCAGTCTGAGTCTATTCGTGTGTTAGTACTGAACTCCTGACCTTAGCATATTTTGAGGATTGGAGTTGGTTTTTGCTTGCCTTTCCGGATACACAGAGAACTATCTGCGATGCATTCCTTTAAATGATTTCCGACGCTCAATTACTCTTCTCGGACTAGTGATAGGCAAGTGATTTCTATTGGCGAGAAAAGGAACAATTTTCCTCGTGAATAAAAGCAAACAACACTATGTTATAATCATCTTTGATGAAGATGACTACTGTGGGTGTAAATCAGTGATGTACGTGCATGTAACCTGATTCAGTTGATAATGGCATCCATAACTTCAACATCTCACAAGATGGAGACCAAATGGCGAAATCGCGAGAACAAGTGGTAAAGACTAACCGAGGAGGAAGGAAAGCGATAATTCAAACAAAGAGGTTGAAGGGCAACAATGAGGAAGAAACAATGTAGGGAAACTAACAAAAATTGGAAACGAATTCCAGGAGATAAATAGCAGCAGACATTGAGAACCGATAACCACCAGACGAGTTCTAGGTGGATTGTTTGATTGAGTAATGATTCAGGGCACATCAACTGCTGTCATTACTCCGTATGTGTAGTGCATGTTTGTGGCGGTGATCTGAATGGTGAGATACGATGCCGACCTACCCGTCAGCTTGGGGCGTTTCCTCAACCAAGTATCTCCCACCAGCACCACCCCACCCAGGACAAGCTCTGTGCTCCCGCCTGGCCTCCCAGCACGTATGGTAGTAAAGGGCTGGTAAATAAGTGAGTGTGTGTAAGTAGGGGGTGAGGATAGGACAAGGAAGACGAAGGAGATATCGCCCGGCGCGGTCCGTGGCCCGTTTGTTAGGGTTCTGCTTCGGCGTTCGCCGGTGTTGATCGACGAAACCACGGCAAACTACCGATCACAGCAGCCGGTTGGTAGAATACCACTTCAGACAGCGGCTAAATTCGTCATATCTAGCTAAATTCGTCATATCTAGCTAGTGTCGAAAATTCTGCATCGGCCGGACTCAAACCCTGTGGCCGAGGAGAGTCGAAGTGGAGAGGAGGCCAAAGGGAATAACAGACGGTTCCGCGGAGGGGAAACCAGAAGACAAAACAGCAGGCGAGGGCATGAGGTTGTCGCGGCCCGCGGACGAGAAACATCTCACAAGGTACCCCTCCCCTCCATTCCGTTCTCCCCGCCCCGCGCCCCGATTCCGAATACAAATGGGCTCTCTCGGTGGCTGCGACCGGGGGCGGCGGCGGCGACGGCGACAGCGACAGCGGCGGTGGAGGTGGAGGTGGAGGTGGAGGCGGAGGTGGAGGTTGATGTTGAGGCGGAGTTTGAGGCGGAGGCGGGGGTGGAGGCGGAGGTGGAGGAGGAGGTGGAGGTGGAGGAGGCAGGGGTGGAGGCGGAGGTGAAGGTGGAGATGGAGGCGGAGGTTGATGTTGAGGCGGAGTTTGAGGCGGAGGCGGGGGTGGAGGCGGGGGTGGAGGCGGAGGTAGAGGTGGAGGTGGCGGTGGCGGTTGCGGTGGAGGTTGAGGTTGATGTTGAGGCGGAGTTTGAGGTGGAGGCGGAGGCGGAGGTGGAGGTGGCCGTGGCGGTGGCAGTGGAGGTGGTGGTGGCGGTGGCGCTGAAGTTGGAGGTTGAGGTTGATGTTGAGGCGGAGGCAGGGGTGGAGGCGGAGGCGAAGGCGAAGGCGGAGGTGGAGGTGGAGGTGGACGAGGAGGTGGAGGCGGAGGCGGAGCCGGCGGTGGAGGTTGAGATTGATTTTGAGGTGGAGTTTGAGGCGGAGTTTGAGGCGGAGACGGAGGTGGAGGCGGAGGCTGCGTCTTTAGCGGGGGCGATGACGGCGGCGGCGACGTCGCCATCTCCGCGACCGCGGCCAGCGCGGCCGCCGCCGCCGCCTCCTTTTGTTGCTGCGTTCCACAAACGCGGCATTCCGGTCGCGGGGTAACGATCGCTCAGCCGCGCAGGGCCGCTGCCGCCGCCGCCGCCGCCGCAGTCCGCAAACCGGGCCCGCCGCCTCGCCTCCGCCGGCCAGCCTCCGGGCCGCGCGCGCGCCAGGGGTGTCACGCCGCCCACACCACGCGGGGCCCACGCCGCCCGAAGACGCGCAGTGAGTGGCAAACGGGCCCCGGCCCACCCTCCGCACCGCGATGGGCGCTGGCACCACCCTGCTCTACAAATTCATCCAGTACCAGAAGATTAAACAAAAAGACAGTGCCAAGCGAACTTCACAGTGACCATGGTTAGACGCAAGGAAAAGAAAAAAAAAGAAAAACTTCAGAAAATGGTGAATGTGAATCCAGGGATTCAATTGATCGGAGGTTCCATTCAAGCTTAAGAACCTATGAGCGGAAGCTATTACAGATTTGTTCAGAAGAGATGCTTCGAGAAATGAGTTTGCTCTAACATGACAAAAACTATCTACAGATTGAAATAAATGAAGATCCACACTTCTTGTAATTTTATTGCCTTTATTTTGTATAAACAATATCCTTCTGTGAAAGTTTATTTCGTTCCGTTATCAACCTCGGGTAATTTAATAGCCCTTACAGTATGAACTCAAAACAGAAACGTTTGTCGTAGCAAACGCCACTTAAGAGTGTATCAGAACGTTAAAATTACACTGAGAACGTTCTCCCCTCCTCCACCGCCTCAAAACGATGTCAATTACCATTATACATTCTTTCAGAGAAATAGTGTTTCTCAGCCTCTATTCAGTGTACTGAGACGCACTTTTGCTACGAAGGAAAACTACTGAATGCCGAAAATGACTGAGCAAATACGAAGATACAATGTCATGTTCAACAAGCACAAATAGCTGTCGCGCCAATTCAGGTTTCCGTTCTTTTGTGGCAGGTAAATATCGAATAGAACGGAAATGACGAGCACCAAGAACTCATTAAAATAGGACAGACTGCGGGCTACTGTAATGTATAATATTATTATGAAATGAAAAATAATTAAGTTAACCTTCATTCAATTTGTGCGAGTTACATTCTCTCCAATCAGCTTTATTTTAGTACTTTCTCCATCATTATTATTATCACCATCTATCTTTTCCATCGCGTCACTAATAAAGGCAGCCATCGTTATAACGAATTAACACTTTCAATCATTTGTAACTGTTCATCATTTTCTCAAAACCAGAAACACTATATAAGGATTCTATGTGACGATCGAGATGGTAGTGACTTTCTCTTCAAACTTCTTGCTTTCGTTTAGTTCAGACATGGCGGTATACTGCAAAATCGAGTGGATATGTTGGGCATAAGTGCATATCGTCCCTAGGCTTTTCCTATCGAACTAATTCCTTCGAGAAAACCTTCACGTGCAGTATGTATTGCAAGATCGATTTGGTACATTTGCATGAAACAAAAAATGTCTGTATGTATGAACTGAACATGTAGTCAAATGTAACATATATTCATAAAAAAATCAGACTGCTCCCTTAACCTACTAACACTAATTTCCAACGATTCCATTGAAATTCATCCTCTCCGAAGAACAACACTCTTGAGACATTACAACCCAGAGCGTCAACCACCTCCATCCCAAGCCAGCCAACAGCAACGAACCGTGGTGCTAGCTGAGTGCGCCTCCGGCTGTTCTGGCGAGGAGTTATCTCTCCCTCCCGACCTCGCCTCGCCCTCGCCCCTCCCCCTTGCCCGCACAAGCGCCGACCGCGCCCACGCCTCCGCCTCCGCCTCCGCCTCCGCCACGGGGTATCGACTAGGTTCGACGAGACGCCGGCTCCAGCGCCACCAGCGCGCAGCGGACGCCGCGCCCCGGGGCTCGACGCCCGGACGTCGAGGCGGAGCGAGAGGGAGGGGGTGCCGCACCGCGCCCCGCCCCGCCCCGCCCCGCCCCGCCCCGCCCTTTTCCTCTCCCCTCCTCCGCCCCCGCCTTCGTCCTCGCCTTCGCCGCCGCCGGCGCAGCTGGTCCTCGCGCTGCCTGCAGACGCCACGTCGCACGCTGCGTGAATCGATGCGGCGCTCAGACGGTGCCGGTTAATATTGCATGCGGATTCATTCACATACATTCTCCGCTCGCTACGATTAGACGGTTCCAGGACCTACTCGGTATGGATGAAGCGCCAAGATGGCTAATGACCGAATCAGCCGGTTCATGTTTACTTCAAATTAAAAGAATGAAGTCGGAACAGGTTCGAATTGTATTTCTGACTTTCATCGGATGAATAATGATCCGTTTTTTTAGTCATTCACTCAGCTTTTTCTCCACAACGTCCTGGCTATTGTGAAATTTATCCCGAGTACTTGTAGCATTGTTCATTTTTCGGTCTTTATCCTTAATCTAATTTATTTGCTCTCTACGTCCCAATGTTTCCAGGGCCTTCAATTAATATTCTCCATGGATTTGAATATATAATTAGCCACCTAATGTTTGCAAGTCTAACAGGTAATATTGTACGTAGGTTTATACTGGTGTTACCTATACGACTTAAATGACAAAAATACCTAACTAGACTTCTCCTAGAACAACCTGCAACTCACTGTTACTTCAAGTTTGTATTGAAGATGGCAACGATGGAACCGAAAATAAATGTTTGAAACATTTGCGTTAAGGTAAGACTATGTCGTACGTTCTTTACATCTCGTCTAAATATGCAACTTTGTTTGCATAACGTAAGGAAAAAAGATGTTCTATATCCATCAAAAATATACAATACACATTCATTTTGTTTATTACAAAAGCATTTTAAACAATTGATAGTCTTCACTAACTGATTTGCTTAAGCAGTAGGGGTCCAGAGAAAATCAGTTTAATCACGCCTAATATTCTAATCCCATTTACAGTTATTACAGTTAAGACATTAAAAATTAATGGCACGAAAGTTGTAGCATTTTCTCCTTTACTCTTCCATATCTTTTCATCACACAGCACCCCCCTCCACACACACACACAAACGGAGACAAACCTTTAAAACATTTATGACAGCTGATAAATGCCTGTCAGCACTTTCTTGCGTTAAACTCAGCAGAATGGCATGTTATATGTTCCTCTCCATCATCCTGTGTGACAAAGTATTTTTCTTGAGAAACATTGGACTAGGCACAGATGTCACTACCTAAATTTTGAACATTATGTTTAATGACAATTTTTAGGACACGTTTTCACTTTACTTCGCTTTGATGTGACGCGAAAAAGCGTAGACATCGGTGCAGACTTCGGTGAAGGCAGATGCCTTACTCATGCTGCCGAGAGAGTGCTAGTAACCTCGTTATCTGGGAAGAACTGCAAGCACCAGCTGTTGTGCTGCGGCTGTCGCCACTGATGCTGTTACTACTACTAAAAACGTGCTTTGTTGGAGCGAACCGGACCGAATAAAAAAAGTTCCTTCCTCTGGCTATCGATCCAACAGCTGCGACACTTGCGACATTAATGCGAAGAATACTTTTAAAAAATAATTAGCTCCCGCATGCTTTGTGCATTACACAAGCGCTTTTAATTCTAGGGTTTGTCAACTGCATTACTGGTTAACTGAACTAAAAGTTAAGTCAACTGCGTTAACTGATTTTTTGTGAATATGTTTAGACGAGAAGCTTATGTAAAATTCTGCGTCTGAATTAATATGGAGACAAATAATTTAACATACCCTCACAAATATGTTACAAAAATATGATAATGTACTCTAACATATCTCATAGAAAACAAACGTATGATGTTTTTTACATATTTTACACATAGAATAATTTAATGAGAGAAACTAATGGTGCTACAACAGTAAATACTCCCACGCAAATTTTGCGATTTTCGGAAACTTTTTACATTTACGAAAATACGAACATTAATGAAAAATTCTATTACATAAACTTCACAATGCTACAACGAAGAAATAAAAACCTTTTTGTAGTATGTATTATTCATTATAGTTTCAAATAAATAAAAACAAAACCTTAATAATAAAAAGAAAATATATTATGCTTTATAGTGATTTTCTTCCTGAATGTTCAGGTGAATTTACGGTCCTCTCAGCCAATATTCTTAATTTCAAGGACACGCGGTTCTTATTTGGTCGTAACTCTATTTTTAATCCGCTACCAGATTTTTTGAATTCGATCAACTCCACAGCCCAAAATGGCTGCGAGCACCTACAGCTGTCAGAGGTCGTTCCGGATTGAAAACTCATTCTACCCGAGCCTGCGACGGGCAATTTGATTTTGGGGTCGTGATAACGTTAATAACTCGGTCCATCCGGTGAAAAATACCCCAGAGCACACTTTTTTTCTGAGAGCCAATCACAGGCAGCAGTTAATACTGGCTTACGGAAAGTTTCCACATGTCGCAAGTCACGTGGCAGTTTTCAAATGGAGAAAACGAAGAAATTGCTCACAGATATGGCTTAAGCGTGATACACAGACTCGAAAGGAGCCGGATTGCGGTTTTGAGCTGCGGATCAACTCTCACCACACCTTTACGTGTTTCTCCTCAATCTTCCGAGATAACGACCTGCCTACCTCTGTACAGGTATCCGCTCCAGCCATCCGCTTCACAAAACACCTCTTAGAATACCTATATTCATGCGATGCCTTTTCTCACAATTCAAGACTGGAAATAAAACATATTGGGAGAAAAAATGAAACTTCCGAGGAAAATCGATTTAAAACTAAACATTTTATTTCGACAAATTTAAAATAATCACATTTAGTAGTTTACACAAGTTGAAAACATCTTAAAAAAGAAATAAAAAATAGAAATGTGAGGAAGTAAATACTAGAACATCTCAAAATGAAATACACTTATGTTTTCTTAAAAAGGAAAGTAGGTGCCATTATCGAAATGTCAAGACTGACTTGAACGTTTCATTTTCTGATAAAAAAACACGTGATTTTCATCTAAATCGGAGTTACTAAAGCATTTGCACCAGAATTTTCTTCTTTTCTTCACAAGTATTACTAGAGGGTTCCAGATGAAATAAAGTTATAGATTTTGTTTTCTGTCTAACGACGTTTTCGTTTCTATCAGCACAAGTTGGTCAGCATTCACTTGAATCCATTGCACTGCAGATATGGTGAGCGTAGTAGTATTACTGCAACATTCAGCTTCTTTGAAATCATGAAAATCTACGTTGTTAATAAACGTGACTAGGCACGGATTTCACAGCTTGATTGAGTGGTCAGGAACGAGGAAGCTTACATTTCTTTACAATTTGTAATAAAGTAAATAAATTCAAAAAAAAACATCAATATGAATCATTATTCGCCGTGATTATTCATGCAGCAATGGGTGTAAATAAAACTGATTGCACGACGCGTTATCTCGTTATAAGAGTAATGAGACTTTCAGTCTTTTTTAGAACACATGAGGTAAGGAAAAGCGAACCTTAGCTGTAGCTAACGAAAACAAATAAAACAATCTCCAGGAAATTTTCAGACACATTTCATTGCTTTAATGTTGAAAATTATATTTTCTCCCGATTTTTTGGTAAGAAATTCAATACCACTTTTTTAAATTCCAGTCTTCATTTACGTTCTTCGCGATGTTCGAGAACCCTATGGTAAATATTCAAACAACTTGATTTTTCGGTGTAACAATAATGGACTATCAACAATACTAGAATTGATAACATTGTAGAACAAAAAAAATAGGTCATTTATTCCCTTTTGCCAGCATGCTCTTTTGCCTTTTCCACTTTGCATTTCCTCTTGAAACAAATTATTGAGTCGAAAGAATAGAATATTTTGGGGTAGTGATTTAATCAGTCCATTGTTTAATGTGTGAGGATTAAAAAGAGAGGGGACGGAAGGAAATAATGAGAAAGAAACAATCACGAAAATAACACAAAAATTTAAAAAGGAATGAAGTTCTCTATAACAACATAATTCACACATGGCAATATTACATATGAATAATATACAATGAACTCTCTTCCCAGTATACAGGTACGGCGTCAAAACTAAAGGAGAAAACAAACGAAGTTTCGGGGAGAGAAGACGTGGGAGGACAGAGCCTTTCCATAATAGAAGCAGCCTCAACATTTTCTCTCGAATGGAAAAGTCGCGCCTGAAGCGCTGTCCTGAGAGAGTGGAGTTTGCGTCCTTTCGGGGCCGTGTTGGCGCCGGTTCCTGCTAATCGCGCACAACAACCCGTGGCCTGGGGCTACGAACAGGGGAGGGCGGCGTTGGAGAGGCCCAGCCATGCGCAGCCGTTTCACAAGTAGGGCAGGCGCCGCGCCGCGCCTCGCCTCGCCTCGCCACCTCCACAGCATCCACAGCCTCGGCCTCCACCTTCCGTCACCGCCCGCATCGGGAGCAGGGGCAGAGGAAAGGAGCGAGGCGAGGCGAGGCGGGTCGGGGCGAGGCGGGGCGAGACGGGGCGGGGCGGGGCGGGGCGGGGCGGAGTGGGGCGGGGCAGGGCGGGACGAGGGGAGACGGGATAGAGACGAGGGGGTGGAAGGCGGAGCGGGGCAGGGAGGGACGGGCCAGGCCGGGGAGAGGCGGATGGCAGCGGTGCGGACGCAGGGGGGCGTGGCGAGGCGGGACGGGCAGGGGTAGGTGCGGGGGCGCGCGCGGGTGACCCACAGGGCACGCAGCCAACAGGGCGTCGAGGGTCGGAAGGAAGGGCGAGCGCAGGGCGAGCGCAGGGCGAGGCCGGCCGGCGAGGGCGACGAGAGCGTCGAGGGCTGCGACAAAGCGCTGCGGCCGGCGCGGTGCGACGCGGCGCCGCGAGAGGCCGGCGGGAGGGGGCGGCTGAGAGGGCGCCCGCCCCGCGGCCCGGAATAGAAGCCCGAGAGCCACCGCCAGAGAGATTGAGCAGAGACCCCGCAAGATTCGTACTTTCTTCTTCCGTCCTAGGTTATTCATCCCTTCTCTTTTGAGACCTATTTTCAATACTGTTTCTGCTTTATTATCAGCACTGTTTGTTTCGTGATTTTTCCCACAGAATTATTTTGCAACAGTGCTTCTGTGAGATTAACCACTAACAAGTCGTGATATTCCTATATCTGAATAGAAGTTTTGCTACCCGAGTCCTCCGTATTTGATTGGCAAAATATCGCCGGTTATTCACATCGATTACGACTTTATTAATCTATCAAAGAATTTTTTTGGAATATTAATATCGTTGCTAGTAATGAGGCTTGTGGAAATGGATATTAAATCCATGCCTTGCTTCCAATTACTTGCTACATAGCTCAAGGCCTAAGTGCTCGTACGACAGAGTCGTTCTGACGGATATAGACTAGCACTTCCTGAAGAGATCACTAGTGAAGCAAGCGAACGCGGGCGCTAAGCAGAGGCCGGCAAGGAATGGCCCTGGGAACAGCGTGCGGTGCAGCCGCAGCGCCCGATGCCTCCCCCGAGGACTGCCGCCGCCGCCACTCCCACCCCCGCTGCCGCCGTCGCAGCTGCCGTCGCCCCCGTCCCCGCCACCGCTGCCGCCCCCGCCGTCGCCTCCGCCAATGCCCACGCCCCCTCCGCCACCGCCCCCGCTGCCCCCCCGAGGACTGCCGCCGCCGTTCCCACCCCCGATGCCGCCGTCGCCCCCCCGTCTCCGCCGCCTCCCCCGCCACCGCCCCTGCCGCCGCTGCCGCCCCCGCTGTCGCCTCCGCCAATGCCCACGCCCCCTCCGCCACCGCCCCCGCTGCCTCCCCCGAGGACTGCAGCCGCCGTTCCCACCCCCGATGCCGCCGTCGCTGCTGCCACCACCACCGCCCCCGCCGCCGCCCCGCCAATGCCCACGCCCCCTCCGCCACCGCCCCCGCTGCCGCCCCACCGGCGACCCCGCCACCACCACCACCAGCACCGCCACCACCGCCGCCACCGCCGCCACCGTCGCCACCAGCGCCGCCACTGCCGCCGCCGCGCAACGCCTCTTTATCGACGCACGCACGAGCAGCGATCGCCCCACAGGGGATTGTCGGAGCGCCGCGAGCAAGCGCCCGGGGCTTTGGAAGCGGTGCGAGAGGTGGGATGCGGCGCTGGCTTAAACTTAAGTCTGCAGGGGAGACGCCAGCACTGCCATCGAATTGCGGTCAGAGGGGAACAAACCTCTCACACGTTTTTCAGAGGACACGCGTCTTCTAGGACTTGTTATGAAAGAAATACCACAAAATTTAATAATATGTTAGAATACTATATTTGTATGCGATTGCAATTTTGTCAAGAAGTCAATTCCGTGAAGGTGTTTAACAAATGCAATTTATTTGTATCCCTTCGGAAACATATGGTTCAATAACGGCTACAACTGCTGAAGAAGTGTTAACTAATTTCAGTCAGGCATTTCAGAGGAGTTATCTTATCACCGAATCCAATGCAAATTCTGAACCGGAAGAGGTGGCTCATGGCATCAACTGATGTTGCAGTGCATCTGGCCTGTACCTCTGATCTGCCGACCCTCAGGACTAGGTTCGAGTTCCGGCGATGGCAGGATTATCGACACTAGCTCGACAGGTAGAACGAATTCAGACGCTGCCTGGCAGAGAATTCTAACGGCTGGCTGCTCTGATCGGTAGTTTTCCGTGGTTTCGCCGATCAACACCAGGCGAACAGAGTACCCTACCAAACGGGCCACGGACCGCGCCCGATCTTTCCTTCCTCTTCCTTGTCCTCTTCTCTCCCCTTTCACACACACACTAACATGCACTACAATACCACATGCCGGGAGACCGGTCGGGAGCACAGAGCTTGTCCCGGCTGGGGCGGTGCCCCGCTGATGTGAGATACCTGGTTGAGGAAACCCCGTAGGTCGGCGCCTCATCATGCCATCCGGCGGGCGAAGATCTCTGCCACCTCCCGAGCAAAACCACGTACTTCACGTACGGGACTAATGACGTCAGCAGTTGACGTGCCCGGAAGCACTAACAATTAATCAAGCAAGCAAATTGTGACAAAGCAGAATCTTACAAAATCAAAAACCACAAAACACGGGAGTGCAATAAATGGTGAAATGCAGCACAAGATGGAGACAATTGTGGATAGACGGATCTATTGATATCGATTTGAAAATTATTTAAAGCAAAAATTGTGACGGTGTGTTAGTCCAATTCTACCGTCTTTCGGCGGTGTTGCCCAGAAATGAAGAGGACTGAAATGGCATCCGTTCTGCAGAAAGATGGTGGGCACGAATCCCACGCAAAATATTTAGTAAAGCGTAAATTATGTTGCGATGGTAGACACGGGAAAACCACCCCACATACGTATCATAACGCATTTCCGAACTTGCCATGGAAGCTAAATACCACTTTGTATTCAACATTACTTAAGAAATATGCCACTAACACCACAATAATAATAATAATAATAATAATAATAATAATAATAATAATAATAATAATAATAATAATAATAATAATAATAATAGGAAGAAGGTGAAAATATTTGTATGTACGAAGATTAGCTGCACCAGAAAGACAAGCACGAGGAAAGTGTGTCGATCAGAACAGCCAGAGCGAGGAGAAATCTCATGTGGAAATCTGAAGAGCGCTGTCGGCGCCGGGAATCGAAACCGCGCTCCGCGACCTCGAACTTGAGCAGCGGCCGGCACTGGTGCGCGAGCTCCCGAGGAAGTCGTGGAAGGAAAGTGGAGTGGCGAGATCTGCGGGCGAGGGCCGGTGGCCGGTGGCCGGTGGCCGGGCGGAGCAGGGCGACGCGGCGCGGCGTGGCCAGACGCAAGTGAAACCTAAGCGCGGGAGTCGCCCGCGGTCGCGCGTAATGAGCTCTCGCTCGCTCGCTCACTCGCGGGAGCGCGTCTATTTTTACGCCAGCCGATCAGCGGCGGTGGCGGAGGCAACGCCAGCGGAGAAGCAGCGGCTGCGGCGGTGACAGAGGCGGCGGCGACGATCGGGGCGGCGGCGATCGGGGCGGTGGCGGTGGCGGTGGCGGTGGAGATGGAGGTGGAGATGGAGGTGGAGGTCGGGGCGGCGGGGGCGGCGGCAGCGGCGGTGGTGATGGTGGCAGTGGTGGTGGCGACAGCGATGGCGAAGGCGGCGGCGGCAGCAATGACAGAGGCGGTGGCGGTTGTAGCGGTGGTGGCGGTGGAGGCGACGGCGATGGCGAAGGCGGCGGCGGTGGCAGTGGCGGTGGCGGTGGTGGCGGTGGTGGTGGTGGCGGGGGCGGCGGCGGCGGCGGGTGTGGCGGCGGGGGCGGTGGCGGCGGTGGCGGCTGCGGCGGCGGTGGCGGCGGGGGCGGCGGCGGCGGCGGCGGCGGCGGCGGCGGCGGCGGCGGCGGCGGCGGCGGGTCGCCCGACCTTGGCAGCCTGTCGCGTCTCGCGGATCTTGCGCGCCCGGTTCCGCCTCCGTCACTCGAAGCTCCGCTGCCGCCACCCGCTGCGTCATCGCAGCCTCGCTGTCGCTGTCGCTGCTGACGCCGGTGTCGCTAGTGCCAGTCCTTCATTGCAAGCTGCGAAGTATCCGGGCACGAGACCTGATCGGTGAGCAAGATGGTCCTCCGAATAGCTGGATAACAGCAGATCTGGGGTCACCAATGATAAAACATATGTACTATGTTTGTGCTTACGGACGGTTCAGAACAGTTAAGTGAGAGGCGAAAATCAAGTACTCGGCATACGATAACACCTAGGACAATAACTGCACACTTATGAAGATGCGGCAATTATTTGTTAGCTAAGAACAGTATGTACTACAACAAGATTTGAGGTCGCTGATACTTTGGCTGTTTCTCCAATTAATATTGCTACGACTTATGAATAAGGAGAAACTGATTTTATGGTAATAATAGCTCCAGCTTAATTACCTCTGAAACAGCAGGTGTGTGCTGGTAATGTAGGTCTCCAAATACTAGAAAACATGATACTACAAAATGTCGATTCAGTCAATACTACTTTCTCCACAATCCGACGCAATTGCTCATCTCTGAATTTATTATAATCCTCATCGACACGAACGAAGCCTTCAATTCCTTTCTCTACGAACACGTGAGCAGCTTGTTTTTGTCACGGGTGCTTCAGACCATCCCACTACCGTCGCCGCTGCCGTCGCTCTGCTCCCACACTCGTTCTTTGTGCTTTCCGCCAGCTGCCGCTACCGCTGTCGCTTTCTACCGCGGCGCGGCGGCCGCAAAGACTGCGACGGCGGAGTCGCGTTAGTGGCCAACCGGAGAAACCGCATCGCGCCGCACCGGCGGAAACCGCGCGGAGAAAGCCGCGCGCACGTGGCAGAAAGGGCGGCGGGGAGGAGGCCAAATGATGTGATGAAGACGTGCTGCAGAGCGGAGGAAACGTGGAGATAACACACGCTGGTGGTTGTTTTGTTTGATTGACTAGTGATTCATCGCGCATCAGATGCTTTCATTGGTCCCGTAAGTGTAGAGCGTGTTTTTATTGCTGGAGGTGGTGGTGATGTCCATCCCCATGGATGGCGAGATCTGGCACGGACCTACCCGTCGGCTTGCCGGGTTTTCCTCAACTAGGTAGAATATTACACCAGCGGGGCACCGCCGCAGTCGGGACAAGCTCCAAGCTCCCGACTGGGCTCCCAGCATGTGTGGTGGTGTAGGGCATGCAAGTGTAAGTGTGTGTAAGTGAGGGGTGAGGCTAGGACAAGGAAGAGAAAGAAAACGCGCGCGGTTCGTAGCCCGATTGTTAGGGAACTGCTCCGGCATTCGCGTGGTGCTGATCGTCAACACTTTGGAAGCCTACCGATCAGAGCAGCCGACCGCTAGAATTCTCCTCCAGCAAAGGGCCGATTTCCACCTAGCTTCGCAGCCAATGTCTAAAATCCTGAGACCTTCGGGACTCGCACCATAGGACCTACCAGTCAGAAGCACTGCAGTGACAGCAATTAATGCCCTTAGTCACCTAAGCTGGTACGGTGGTTGTAGATCAAGCGCGGATCCAGAAGGTATTTCGGCGGGGGAACGAGACTATATCAGATTGAACCAGGTGGAATTAATTCGTTGAAGAAAATAGCTTTCTTAGACAATGGTTCTTTTTCTTGAAATGTCGGTCGCTCAGGCTAATTGGAAATACTTGTATGGAATATGATGCTATTAATATCTTCTGGTCATTGTTGCGATGAAATGAGTAACATAGAATGTTGAATTTAAGGACATCAATTTAATTTCTTGGTCTTCAGTGTTCCGGGAAATCGGGCGGTGAGATAGGATCTCTAGAAATTCTAGATCCAATGCAAAATTTGTGACACAATATGAGAAGAAAAACAAACTGCTTAATAGCTCAAGATGTCATTCCTACAACATTTTTATTACATGGAATGGCCTGGATTTACACTTTTTTACAGATTACGTGATTAAAAATATCGCGCGTTTTTTAACTCGCCAAAGTTGGAACGCCACAGCACGAAAGCAGTGCAAGTTTAAGTAAACATGATTGACATCTTCATGCTGGGTTCACATTGCAATAAGTAACTGATAAAGAATGTAATTCATAATAATAATTAGACCGTTTTATCTGAAGTCATAAATTATCAGGTGACACACATGAGGAAGTGCACACGTTACATGTAGATCGTCAAAGTGAGCCAAGGATCAAAGTGCAAGTCAGTAACAACTGATTATCTTGAGAGACATGGCCAGCTGTTTCACATCTTGTCCCGTCACTCACAAAAGTATAAAGCGAGAATAAAGTTTATTTACACTAACACATTTAATTTAATTAATCGATTCCATCAACAGCGATGAGAGAGGCCATCACCACAATTGCACACTAAGAATCCTGTAAGAAGGATTTAATAAGAAAAATATTCTTAAAAATGGGTTTATTTTCAATTTAGCAGAGGTTCTCAGCTTTGCCCAAGTAATTAATTTAGATAACCAATTTGACACTTGAGAATTCTGACTGAAGTAGTGTATCCCCGTCCCATCCAGACACCTCCACCCTAGCTCGCCTCGCTCCGCCCCCCGTCCCGGCCCCGCCCCGCGCCCTCCACCACGCCATCAAGTAGTGACACACCCCATAAAAATATTTAATATGCTTTCGGTGCCTCTGGAGCCTGCAAAGTTTAGAAACGAAATATACCCAACGAGCGTTCACTCAGTAATAAAGTTTAGCCACGGAGAAACTCCGCAAGCAATTGTGTAAAATGTTAAAGAGACTTCGCAACTGGGGGTCTTTGTTCTCAAGAATAACGCAAGAAAGGTACATGCTCATTTTTACAACCCTGCGATGAACAGGTTTCGACATAGTCTGGAATAAGACCAAGGCCAGGTGCGTACTTAAATGGTGAGAGCGTAACTTGCACAACATTAATAATGCGACTTGTTCTAAAAACAATGCCACCTGTTAACCAATGAAACAGTATGGAAAACCACTTTATTCACTTGCAGGCCAACGATAATTGACAAGGCGTTACGGTCACCAGTTCTAAATGAAATTTGTTTTAAATGTTTTATTTTATCAATCAAGTTAAATTGACATTCAATTTCAGTGTTTTTTCCAAAACAAATTCAACTTAAAGTTACGAAATTCACAAAAACTAGCAATTAAAATATAGTAGTCTTTTTCAACTGTGGAAGTAAGCTTTTTCAACTGTGTAATTGAAAGACGCCCTAATAAAACAAATCAGACTATGAAGTATTTCACAAATCCTAGAATAAGATCAAAATATTTACAAAAGAATGGATGCAAAATCGAGTAGGTCATCTTCGCAGTTGCATTCTATCACGTAAGAATAACTTACCAGGCGAAACTATTAAGTATGATTAGAACGTAAAAAATAAGACAATTACTAGTGAGAACCCGTCAAAATATGACGGTGTGATCTAAGATAAATGTAAAATACTGTGTCCAGACTAATGTTCACAACATGTTGCATTGTTTGAATCTTCAGGGTATAACGAAGATATTCTGTAATGTGTTCACAAAATTTTGAACACGTATGGCCCATGACCAGGTGGCAATGCAATATCGGCACCAAATTACACAAAAGAAAGACCACTATTATACTGACGGATATTATTTCTACAGTTTTTTGATGTGTCGTAATCTCCTATAAACTACTATTTGATTTCTTCTGGCATATTGCTCGAAGGTAAACTTATTTTCTCATGTAAGCAACACACAGTAAACTCGTTTACAGAATTTCTCTAACATGGGAAGTACAAAGTAGAACAAAACTGACATTTCATAGACAATAACCCAACAGAAAACGAAATGACCTCACTATCACGACACATACGCTGACTTTCTCTTTCCCTGCTCCCAGTCAATGTACTATGTTTGCGTCTTTTGGGGCGCGTGGGCAACGATTCGGAATTCGACATAACCTGTAAACAACTTCACTACAACCGAACAAAACCCACTGTCCGAATGTTCTCTACAAAATACACTACTAAAGCAAATATGTATATGCAAATTGTCATCTTCACAATGCAATTATTACACTGAAACAAAACCTTGAAGAATTGTGAACAACTCTCAACAATCAAAACAAAACATCAAGTAGCGCCACCATGAAGCGGCGGGGACGAACATCTATCGACTCATATATATCAATTTTAAAACAGCCACCATTTGGAAGAAAACAATTGACTATTGATAAGCGTACTATTAAAGAATGATTTAATTAATTAATTTACACCGTAAATGTTGGTGAATCAACACAAACAATATCTGATAACACATCTAGGGATCACATTCTTTCATTTAAAGAAAAAAATACTACAATCGGTTCAGTAGAAGCTCTAAACGATGCCATAGCAGAATACCTTATTTTTTTAAATATATAGATTAACATAACGTAAAATTAAAACATAACATAACATTAAATTAACATAACGTAAGTTATTAACGTCAAAGTGTGCTAGTGTCAACAAAAAACTTGCGAACGAAATGGTTAAAAAAGTGGGAAATTAGAAAAGAGAACAATTGCCCTTGCAATTTCCTAGGCATTTCCCCCCACTCCTCCGAATCTCATCCCAGCCCCAACATCCCCAGGGCATGCAAGCCCCCTCCCTCAGAAAGTGGGCGAACCGAGATTTACACGGAGTGAGACAGCGCGTCGCAAAGCAATTACATCATCTAATTAAATAACGAAAGCGTTCTTTCGAATCGATATCCGGCGAACGCGCGCCGAGGCTTGGCAAACACTGGCGCCACCATCGCCCTCCCCTCCCGGCGCCGACACAATGGCCCGAAAAGGGGGCAGGGCCACAAAAGTAATGGTTAACCAGTGCTGTCATCCAGTCGGTTTGCGCGAACTGGTTGTTAAAATTATTGTACAGTAAAATATGTCTAAACCGGAACCTGTACAAGCCGGAAACCTGCCTTAACCGCGTTTTATGCCTAACAGCATAACACGGAGCCTGTCCAACGCGGAAACGGAACGTGATTTCCTGTCCTGAGGAGGAAAAAACCTTCATAAAACGGAATTTTGGTGAATTTAATGCAGAGAGACGCAAGATACTCAAAATGGAATAAATGTATCTGCAAGTCTGTTTTAATATCTCTGTCCCTGTGATACGAGTTGCAGCCGCACAGCGAAGGAAAGGGGCTTCAGCTGTTAGCGTCGAATTCGACCCTGGGATCATTCGTCTCTCAGGGCATAACCGTAGGGGAATTCCCTCTCGCCCAGGTCTCTGAGCGTGGGATGGTGTATGGGCCTGGCTTGTATTCACGCATCTTCCCCGTTTTGACAATCGTAACCCTTTGACAAGAGCCGCGTTCGTCAAGGCCATGTGAGGGTATCAGAAAGACCTAATACTTAAGGCTGTGCCGCATTGTGCGCAGACATTACACCTATGGTCTTCCGTACAAAGATCATGTTTGCGCCACTTGTCAAACATTAATAGAATTTTAAATGATTTTCAAATGGACATTTCGCTTGTAAATCTTCGTAAATAAACCTGTAATGGTCGCTAATAACCAAGTTGTTGATGCAACTAAAAACATTTAATTTTTTTAAAATCTTCGGAAACGGGCTTCGCGCGATTTGGTTGTCATTTAGTCCTTCTTTAAAAATGTATTTATTGTTTAGTTGAAATTACAATGTTCAGTTTACAAGTGAAACTTTGCAATTGTATGGTGACTTAATCTAATCAACTTAATCTAATCAACTTAATCTAGTTTAAAATTAACTTAACTTAACAAACTTTAATAGGGAGAGGAAACAAATAACACCTCAACAGAATTAGTCAATATTTGAAAATATCTGGAGGAAAGAATGGAGCGGGAATGTGTTCTTTATTCTGGTTTTGTATCTGGGATCTTTTCCGAGTCTGTAGTGAGTTGATGCCTTTATGAAGGGGAAATTAGTGTAAAAGTTGTTTGATAGGTATGCTATTTGGTGAGTTATTTCACTTATGTTTAGATCGTGATGTAGTTGTTTATTGCTAATAAACCATGGAGCTCTTGTTATTAATCTTAAATATTTGTTTTGAAACATTTGCATTTTGTTGAGATTGGTTTTGGCGACATTGGTCTAGATCGGACATGCGTATAATAGTGTTGGGCGAATGAATGATTTGTATAGCGTTAGTGCATTTGACAGTGAGAGATGGTTGTATGAGTTTAGTAAAGGTCTTAATTGGTTTTTGCTTGTTTTGCTTTTACTTCAACATGTTGTTTCCAAGTTAAGGATTAAGTTTAGAGTCTAAATTTAATCCAAGATATTTTATTGTTTTCGTGATTGGGGTCCATGTCATTTCGTCCTCTGCGCCGCGCAGCACCCGCTCACTGTGCCATTCCACCCCGCCAGCAGCGCCCCCTCCCTTCCCTTCCGTCTGCTGCTCGCCCCCAAAGGGTCACCGTGGCGCGTTAATCTGATAAAATTTCTCGTTAACTGCGAATTTATCCGGATCCATTATTGCGCACCGTTCTTCGTTTCGAAGCGGCCCAGAGCCCAGAAGAGGGCGCCGACGTCTGTTACGCAGCTCGAGGGCGAGTGCCGAGTGAGCCCGACTCCGAGAGTAACACTGGAATAACAATCGGGCGGGAAGGGAGAGAAAAAATGATTGCATTCCGCGCTATGTAACGTGGACGAGCAACACCTCGAACAGATAGCTCCCGATAAGCTTCGAGCCATTAGCACGTAATTTGTAGCGTTTTGATTTGAAAGCTCTCAGTCAGCCCTTGCACCTTCCCGGGATCAGCGGACGTCATGAATTTATGCCCGCCCGTAATGTTTCTCCTGCCCTCTCACCGACGGCAGCGATGGTGTAGCGGTTAGCGTATCGGACTGCTATACCCAAGTTTGCGGGTTCAAATCCGATCGAAGCCATGGGCGAAATAATCCTTCGTACGCCTTCCTTCGGAGGGGAAGTAAAGCCGGCTGTCCCATGTTAGTAGATTTACTGCATGTTAAAGATCCTCCAGCCTAAATGAAGCCTCTGAGCTAAATTCAAATCGCTTGTTTCGTCGCCCAAGTAATACCTTCTTTCTCCCATGATTGGCGAAAGGAGTGTAACGAAATTTGCGTGGTCAGACGGAAGAGCAGGCGATATGGCCTGAGTCTCGCCACGTAAAATAAGGCAAATTCAATTCAATTCAATTCAATTCAATTCAATTCAATTCAATTCACCCTCCACTCGAAGCTGTGATAAGCAGTTCAATATGACATGCTTTCGATAATGTACAGCCACGCAATTCCAGACCAGCTATGAAGTTTCCGCTTCAAATATAACGTTTCATATCGCTGACTAAAACCACTGAGAGAAAAGTTGAAAGATATTTTGTAAGAGCACATTTAATAAAAACAAAATAAACCGATGTATAAATTAATAAATGCGTGTGAGTATTTCTTATTGACTCTATATTTAATAAACATTTTAAGAGATACTCTGACTAGTTCTGCGTATGCACAAAAGAGCGACTAGTTCGGAAATATAAAATAATTTGTTGGACAAGCCACCTCCCAATAAAATCATCATTCTTTAATTATGTTTCGAAATCGATATAGGAATGTGGAGACACCAAAACCGCAAAAGATTGCTAAATAAATACATCGAAAATATTGAGATGATGGAGAGGTTCAATACTTCGTTAATTTGTAACATTTGCTACTCGAAATACGTAGTGTCACTTCCAGAATTCCACGAAACGGAAAGCATTGCTTTCGGTTATCTAGAGTACCACTGTTCAGACGGTTTACTCTCACGTCATCTATTAAAAAAAATCATGAAAAACCTTTTGCAAAATTTTGAAGTTTTGACATATATCGAAAGGATTTCGCGAGGGAAAAGACCAACTGGCGAAAGTTAGGTAATTTGTTTCGTCCACGGCATGAAGATGAAGTTTAACTAGTTTCAGGTCAGAGACAAGGCCTGGAATCCGAATGTGAATAATATAGTTTGTCTTAGAGGGAAAATGCGAGGACATTACCGGATAATGCTATAAACAAAAAAGCATTCGTACAATACAGGACGTATTTTATTATCCGAAGTTATGAAGCTAATTTGTTCTTGATATCGAAGTATTAACTGAGATTTAATTTCCTAATAAAATTTCAGAGATCTTTTTATAATGATTGTCAGAAATTGCCGTTATAATTGAAAGATCATAGTACTTTTATAAATCATTATGTTCGTAAACATAAAACATTCTGATTGATTCTAAAAGTCATGAAAAGAAAAGTAATGAAGTTCAACTGTCAGTCATTCCAAAAGCTAATATAAACAACAGTGTGTGTACGCGAGCCGCAAACATTTAATCTGTGTACCTGTCAACGCAGAAAGTAAATATTATCAATATAAAGTGCAAATACATGCAGAGGAATAACAAAAACTGAATAATCCGATGAAGCACATGTCGAATGAATGTACTCCGAAAAGGATTAGAACCTTATTAGAGAACTTTCGAAATATTTTTAACAAGTAAACATTCAATATCACATCCGTAATCTCACAATGATCCAAACTAATGACATCGTACAGGAAGGAAAGAAACACACCAGTTACGTAAGATGCCATTAAAATCATCGATACATCTCAATGAATAGTTGAGCACGCTCTTGCTTTCAGATTTCTTCAAAACGCATTTAATATAATGGGTTAAAATGCGTTTTGAAAAAATCTGAAAATAGAAGCGTGTAGAATGTATTAAAACTACACGATTTTATATCAGACTCAATTTCTTCCACCAGTGGACAACATACGTTGTGATTAGTTGCTCATTGCCCCGAGATCTTTGCAGACAATATTTTATAGAATGCTATCTTCGTAAGGTCAACTTTCACAAAGAAAGCCGAAACAAATGGTATCAGATGATACGTCATGGGAGCAGATAAACGTAAAATATTCCGAAAGAGGATCATTTTACGCTTTATTATTAGCAGTATTCACAAAATGCTCTCGACATCGTGCCGATACAAAACTCCTCCCTAAGACTGCGACGAAGCCAATGAACGATGAAGAGCACGACGCCGCGGCGAAAAGCAATGTAATGTAATTATTCAGGGTTTAAAGAATCTACAGTCCTTCCTGGAA
The DNA here is from genome assembly GCA_011170035.1 of Teleogryllus occipitalis. NCBI lineage: Eukaryota > Metazoa > Arthropoda > Insecta > Orthoptera > Gryllidae > Teleogryllus > Teleogryllus occipitalis. The sequence continues at coordinate 106,637 of BLKR01000016.1, forward strand.
TAGGACGAGTTATTGACCAAATTTCTTCAACCTCTTTTTGTTTTAGTATTTTTAATTGGGCTTTGTGTGTTATGGCTTCTTTGTATAGATTGTGCTCACAGAAATTAATTTTGAAGTTGAGATTAATAACAGAGAGATGTTTGTTTTATCAACAACGTTTTCGACTATGAAACCTCGTTTAAATAGAATTGTATTAGGTCGCGAGCGCGCGCCCGCCAGACGGACTGGGGGGGGGGGAGGGGGGCTGCGAAAACGACTCCCGCGATACGCCGGAGAGGGATGAGCAGAGGCAGAATTGCGCGGGGCGGCGGCGGCGGGGCGGCGGCGGGCGGTGCGGCGGCGGGGTGCGGCGGGGGTGCGGCGGGTGGGTGGCGCGGCGGCGGCGGGGGCGGCGGCGGGCGGGGGGCGGCGGCGGGGGTGCGGCGGGGGTGCGGCGGCGGGGGCGGCGGTGGGGCGGCGCGGGGGGGCGGCGGGGCGGCGGCGGGGCGGCGGCGGGCGGGGCGGCGGCGCGGCGGCGGGGGTGGCGGGCGGGTTGCGGCGGGCGGGTGCGGCGGGCGGGGGCGGCGGCGGGGGGTGCGGCGGGCGGGGTGGCGGGCGCGGTGCGGCGGGCGGGTGCGGCGGCGGTGCGGCGCGGCGGGGTGGCGGGCGGTGCGGTGCGGGTGCGGGGGCGGTGCGGCGGCGGGGTGGCGGGCGGGTGCGGCGGGCGGGTGCGCGGGCGGGTGCGGCGGGCGGGGTGCGCGGGCGGCGGCGGGGTGGCGGGCGGGGTGCGGCGGGCGGGGTGCGGCGGGCGGGGTGCGGCGGGCGGGGTGCGGCGGCGGGAGGGCGGCGGCGCATCGCCGTGCCATCACTCACGGCGCGGCGTCGGACGCCACGCGACGGGACGGGACGCGACGCGGCGGCGCCAGCGCGGCCGGGCCTGCCCGCGGGTGATCGCCTCATGAATCATCGCGACCCCCGCCGTTTGAGAAGTCCCGGCAGGTTCCACGGCCGGACTGCCACGTGTGGCTTAGCGCGGCGCCGCGCCGGTGCCGTTGGCAGAGGGGGGATGATGTAGTGATGGTGACGGTAAGGAGAGGTATTGCCTGCGAAAGCCTTCAACGGGGAAGAGCGGCGGCAAGTGGCGGCGGTAGGATGGAATAGCAAATGGTTGCGGTGATAACTAGAGACCGGAAAAATATGTAGTATGAAACGTCAAAATATGTACATAAATATGTAATGAAAAGAGTAAGAATATATAATAAATATGTAATATTGGATATTATATGTTATATTAAAATTCATTTATTATAAACCACATTTACATAATACAAAATTACTTTTATTAAAAAATTCCTTTAAAAATTTTAAAAATAATACCAACGTCTTAAAAATTATTTAGATAGCACAAGTTGATGCACAATTTCCACCGTACAACTTTCCCGTCAGTAATAAAAGCTTCATCTATTGGTATCCAGGCCCATAGTTTTAGAGCCAAACTAGACGGAATAGAAGACATGGTACAAACTGGCGTTATCTACGACCAGCAAACAATCACTGCAGAGAGAAGCACTTCCACTGAAGTGTTACACCTCGGCGATCGCCAATGTTTCTCCGAAATTAAGGTTAAAGGTCACGAACAGGGCGTCAGTGATGTTTTTCACACCTAATGGTGAAAATGATCTCCCGCCACTAAGGTAACTGTAGCAGGCGCGCCGGACTGTGAGAACATCACGCGTCTCACATAGGGTGCCTGAAGTAGATAGCACTCAGTAATAATGTAGGAAAATGCTCATTGTTTTGAAAATACTTCTTCTCATAAAAAATATGTAATAAAATTGAAGAAAATTGTTAGAATAAAAAAATGGTGAAACCAGCAAAATATGTAAAATATGTAATATACTACTAAATATGTAAAAATATGTAACGAAAAAATTTGATAATGTGTTAGGACGGCGACGATTCGCGAAAATTACAAATCGGAGAACTCTAAGTAGAAAGACAAAAATATGTAATTACATAAAAATCCAGTCTCTAGTCATGGCTCAACTATGGCAGCAGCTGTGACAAGAAGCAATAGCGGTGGCAGAGGTAGCGGTGAGGTGGGTGGTAGCGGTGGGACGGGGAGGGCGAAGAGAGTGGAGCCGGTGGTGGTAGCGGTGACAGCGCCAACGTACTGTGGCGATACCGACAGACGTACATGGAGGGAACTGCTCTATCGAGGCCACCCACTGGCGTCTGGTTCGTGCTGAGTGTTGCGGCACACCTCCAGTGTTGTCGGAACTGCTTGTGGCATGCGGCGATGTTTGAAAAGCTACCTGAGACCACGAAATATACCAAGAAATATCGCATTACTGTAGTTTACGTGTTCTTGGATAAATATTTCGCGAAAAAATCTGGGGATATATCGGGATTTGAAGAGTTATGTGGCGTTCAAGTCCCAAACTAAACTAGTAAATATGACATCTAACGCCATAATTCAATAATATTTCTCCATTAGTCTGGTATTTAATAAGCATTTTTATCGCATTTCAGTTCACTGAATCGATTAAATTGTTGACAAAAAAAGAAAGAACATCAGTAATCCACACCTTTCGATCTCTCTAAACACGCATTCTTAAATCCTTTTCAACGATTTAGTGCCTAAAAGTCACCTCCATGAAACTGACTTGATGTTCCACAACCACCCGAGCGCTGGTTTAACGCTGGAGACAGGGGGTTAAACTACAGAAAAATAAGCAATGAGCTGCTTCATTCATACGACGAGCCATTTAAATATTTTCCTTTCACCTTTCAAAGCTTCCGACGAGCAAACACAGCGCGGAGGTGAGGTAAAACAGCGTCGGCCTTTTCCGCGGCCGTCACAACGCTCGCATTGACGCCTCTCGCGACGAGCCGACACCACAGCGCGCGCCCACACGCGGCTCGGAGCACCGCAGAGAGCACCCAGCGCTGAGCGGACCTGCGCTCGGAGGGGATGTCAAGTGGAGGCAGCAACTCCCTTCCACGAACCACACGAAACCGGGAGCGGTAGCTCAGTGCATCAACTGATGTCACTACAGCGCCTCTGACCGGGAGGTTCTAGGTTCCCACTCCCCACGGCGGCAGGATTTTCGGCACTAGCTTTTCAACTACGTCGAATTCAGCCGCTGTCTGGAGGAGAATTGTAGCGGCCGGCTGCTCTGATCGGTAGTTTTCCGTGGTTTCTCCGATCAACACCAGGCGAACGCCGGAGCAGTACCCTAACAAATGGGCCACGGACCGTGCGCGATCTGTCCTTCCTCTTCCTTGTCCTATCCTCTCCCCTTACACACACACACACACACACACACACACACACACACACATACACTAACATGCACTACATTACCACATATTCCGGGAGACCGGTCGTGAGCTTAGAGCTTGTCCCGACTTGGGCGGTGCCCCGCTGGTGGGAGATAACTGGATAGGGAAACCCCGGAAACACGAAAAATTCAATCAACAGAACGAAACCATTCCCTGAACAGAACGAAATGGTTGGTAATAAAAAGTTAATTTGTGTTACACGATTGCTTCTTTTTTCGTGCTGGCTGTACCGGCTGCGGTGGCTCAGGTCAAAACTATTGCCACTGCAGCACCTCTGACCGGGAGGTCCTCGGGTCAAGTCCTGACGCTGGCTGATAAGCGACACTAATAAGAAAGCTACAACGAATTCAGCCGATTCTTAGAGGAGAACTCTCGCGGTCGGCTGCTCTGAGGTGTAGTTTCGCGTGGTTTCTGCTATCAATACTAGGCAAATGTCGGAGTAGTTCCCCATTAAACGGGCTAAGTCCCGTCTCCCTCCTCTCCTCTTACACTCGCATTCTTTCACTTTCACTGACATGCATTACACATGTCGGGAGACCAATGGGGCGGTGCGCCACTGGCGGAGATACCTAGAGTAGGGAAACCTCCGCAATGTGACGTGTAGGTGGGCGCCTGATTTCACGTCCTAGAGTAGGGAGGAACACCACCACCTCCCGCAATACAACATTCACTACACAAATGGGACTAATGAGTACAGTCGACGTACGAATCTAACGACCGGTAATAGTATTCGTTTTCAGTCATATGTGTAGTCGGATTATTTACGGACTATACTGAGGTTTTTACTTGGCTGCGTCTGACATTCATCAGCTGTTACGGTGCCATCCAATAGGGAACTTAAACGTCACTAAAGTGAAGTCACTATGGTGACGTTCACGCTCCCGATTGGATGAAAGCGTCAACAGTTGACGCACGGTTAGAAAAATCGCACTATAAGCCGTTCTTTTGAAGCACTAGAAGTATCCATTATGTTTACGTGTAACTTCACAATCTTCATATAGAACAAGAACGCGTGGAATTGCAAGTCTCTGGACAGTTAGAAACATGTACGAGTAAAATTCCGGTGCCTGATGATTCGTTGGTGAATGATGAACTAGAAACATAACATTACATGACGCTGTTCTACGTTGAGGTATAACATCCCATTGTAAATGCGAGCTTAATTGAGTTTAATTTTTCATGGTGCTCAACATTCTCTACACGAAACATGTGCGTTAATTAATAATCGCGAGTCGTATTAATTAACTCCCACAATGAGAAATTACGTAACAATAGTCATCAGAATATTCACATGGAAATACGATGTAAAAGTAGCAGAGACACAACCAAGTAGAAATAAACTGACAGCTAACATTCGGATCAAAATGCGAAAGAGAACACAACCAGAGCCAATTTTTATAACGCTCGAAGTGATGTGCTCGCACACGACAGCGTGCGTGTGTTATGTATGTGCACCCGGGCATGTGTAGATCTGACGGCGAAATAAATGACATGAAGACGGACGGCGATGGTTTAGAAAGGCTGTCGGCCAAGACGAAGATTTATTTATGAACGTGTTCGCCAATAATGTTCAAGACAAAGTCAGCGTTCGTCGTGTTACAAATGATACACGGGAGAAAAACAACATAGATCGATACATATTAGAGACCGACAAAGAAAACATACAAACGACGTGAAAATGCGAATTTCTGGAATAGACTCAAATGTGTGCAACATTAATTTCTAGAAAACTTCGCATAAACCAATTCTAATTAAAGATTTCAATAAATAAGAGGCTATCTCACATTGACTCAGTTCTGAGGTATTGAGAGTTTTACTAGAACTTTCATCATGCAATGCAGTACCCTTTTAAACTATTGAACACGGTGCATTTGCATACAAGTTCATACTGGATTTAAATGACATATTACACTATAATAATAATAATATTTGAAGTCATATTTAATGCTAATAATTGAATTTCACAAACACAAGTGTAATAGCCCTTTGTTCTACTGAGCCCTTCAAATCTAGAGACCCCGTGTTAGTGAGGTCTCCTCAACAGCCACGCTTGCATAGACAGTGGCATAAGGCTGTAAACAGACGCTTACATCGACTTGTCTAGATTTTCTAGTGGTTTCCGTTTGATGGAAGAAGCAAGTCGACTGGAGGGAAGGAGGATGATTGTTACGCACCTGTGGCCTGCCGCGACTGCAACGCCAGCGTCTCCGAGTCCGACGTCTCCATGGGCACGTTCTCCTTGTCCTCCTCCTCCAACCTGAAACAAATGCAGCGCTGTTATGGACAGCTCGCACGAACACCGATCGATCGTCGTCCTTAGTTAAAGAGATCTAAAGGAAACTATTCACAACTCTAGGATTCCATTTTCCATTCAGGAAACAAATATTTCCAAGATGAATCTTTCCATCAAGTGAAAAAAAATCGTTTTAAATTGTATTCATAAAATGATCAATAATGATTTTGCCCATTAAAAAAAGTACATTTAAAATTCTAGCTAAAACCACATAACATGTAGGAAGCTGGGGAGAAAAAACATTGTTTCCAAAAGATAGATACCTGCATAGCGAAGAAAGTTTGCAACGATCCCTGAACAGTTGCAACTACTACAAACTGCACAGATGAGGTTCGTTTTCTAGGTATTTACAAAGTAGTTAGAAAAAGTACTTCCCGTATTTTGAGCTATTACAAGTGTGATTGTTTGCACAACACTCTGCTTATTCACACACTAAGCTCCGGGTACTATTTTCAAAGAATTCTCTCGATTAATGGTATTGACTACACATCGAAAATGTCATAGGGCAGTTTAATGGCTTTGAAATCGGGCCATCTAACAGAATAATGATTATGCTAAGCATGATGTACTCTACTGACCATGTCCTTGTGAATGAAAATCCCCACTTGGCAGCCTAATCGGCCCAACACATGTGGAATATTAACAAGAAACAGGGGACTTAATATCTATTGAAATATTTTTCAGGTAACCTAGAACCTACGAATCCAGTAGAAGATCACTGGAAAAGTGTGTGTGTGTATGTGTATGTGTATGTGTATGTGTGTGTATGTGTGTAAAATGTGTGTGTGTATGTGTGTGTATGTGTGTATGTGTGTGTGTGTGTGTGCTCGCGTTTCTGTTCGGAAGGGGTATGGAGATTATTGAAGCGATATTCCCATCGATAACTTATATATACTATAGACTAGGTCTAGAAATACTCGAATTATAGCGTTGACTGACGGGTAGGATATTTACAATAACCTAATGTGTTGCTTCGACAGGCGTCAAACTCAAAATTCACCTTTCTCAGGTTTGCACTAGGCAGTTTAGCTCTATGGCCTACGACAAAATGAGACGTCTTAAACGTATCATACGTCTCATAGTACGCACTGGGAAGATATTAAAAAAACTGTAGATGCATTCGCAAGTTACGAATGCATGAGTATTTAATTTAAAGCATTATGAACATTGCTCATGTATAAATATACGTAAGTCAGGAACAGATACAACAATTTTCAAACGAGTCAAGGTTGAGTTAATTGTCGTACCGGGTTTGAAGGCAAGAAGCGCGAAAAGAATGGTTCGATTATAAAACCTATAGCAGAAAAAGCTTCTGGGAGCTCTCGGCAGCTGAGTCTTTCGCTTGGTAGAGAGGTTTGAGGTCCTCTAAAAGCGTTCACTTCGCGGATGACGGTCTTTCGACACCCTTCCACAGCACATTTATTACATTTGACGAGACAAGTCGTTTTAGTATTTTATATCAGAACAAAAAGAGGGAACTACACTTCCTATAATCAAACTGAGTTCCTCAAATAACAATTGTTACTCTGCTATGATTGCAGATATCCCAAACATAATTAATAGTGGGAAAGGAAACTGACAGAAAATATTCCTCAAAATTTTCATACCGAAAAAAAAATTGGTTCTTGTCATTACATAAAAATGAAGACCTACGAAAGAAACGCAGTAAAGGTTAATGAAAAAATAACAACATATCGTGTCCATGTATTACAAACATATTAACGAATGTCGATAGTGGCAATGTACGTTCCTTACAAAGTCTATTGGCAATAGAGAACAAGTAAGTACACTTACTTTAGTGCCTGGATACAAACGTAAACTAATCAGACAAATAAAAGATCAACATTCCCTAACTAATTGAAATGATTGAAGGCGTTGTCATTGTCAACAATAGTATTTATTTCAAAAATAGCAGCTTTCGATGGCTTAGCCATCATCATCAGTTTTCTGCTGTCTGGGAGCCACAAAAACGATTAGAGACAGCAGCAGACAGACAGCAGAAAACTGATGATGATGGCTAAGCCATCGAAAGCTGCTATTTTTGAAATAAATACTATTGTTGACAATGACAACGCCTTCAATCATTTCAATTATGTAAATGTCAAGTACAACTCACCACTGAATCAATATTCCCTAACTAAATAGCCTTTCTTCCATTTCTGTTCATATATTTAAGCAAATCGACAAAGAATGCACACACTGTGCATTCTTTTACTGTTTGTACTGTCTCGAACGCAAATCGAAGAATCAAGAACAGAAGAAAAATTATCTTGCGCACTGAGCACATCAAAATAACCACCCTTGAAGTACAGTAACTGGTATTCACAAGCCCCAAGCGCATCAAATCTTCACCCGCACTCGAGGCAAAGGGAAATTATTACGAACAATGGAAACGCGTGGCGCGACGGAAATTGTCCTTTTGCAGAGCGCGGCAGCGCAGCGCATCCGCAAAAAACGAGCCAGCGGGAAGACGCGAAGCGTGGCGCGAGGGAGGGCGGGGGGAGGGGAGGAGGGTCGCCGAAAAACGCGACCTCCGCCCGCGCGGGTAGCGGGTCGCGCCGGCAGCAGAGCGGAGCGGAAGGGCGGGGCAGCGGGACAGAGTGTAGCATGTCGTGGGCGCGGCGGGGAAGGAATAAGGCAGGGAAGGGTATGGACGAAAAGGGGAGAGGGAGAAGAGGGGGGATGGTGAGCAATGAGGAGGTAATGGGTGTGGCGTGGTAGAGCGAGGATGGGGAGGGGTGGGGCGGGGAAGGGTGTGGCGGGGTAGATCTTGGTTGGGTACGGATGAAGCGGTGTGTGGCGAGGGTGGGGAGGGACATAGCTGGGGCAAGCGGGGACGGGGAGGGGCCGGAGAGAGGCATATCGTGGGCGTGGCGGGGGAGGGGTCAAGCCGGGAAGGGGGTGGGCGAAAAGGGGTTAGGAGGTGAAGGGTATGGCGGGGTGAGACGGCGTGTGGTTGGGGTGGGAAGGGTCATGGCTGGGGGGCGTGGCTGTGGTGGGGGGCGTGGCGGGGGTGGGGAGGAGGCGTGGCAGGGGGCGGGGGTGAGGCGTGGCCGGGGCGGTGCGGGGCGCGGGCGGGGGCGCGGGCGGGGGCGGGGGCGCCGGACCCGGAATCGCTCCGCTGGCGCTCGGGATGGGATGGGCGGGGCGGGGCGGTGGCGGTGGCGGTGGCGGTGGCGGGGCGGTGGCGGGGGCGTGGCGGGGGCGGGTGCGTGGCGGGGGCGGGGGTGAGGCGTGGCGGGGCGGGGGTGAGGCGTGGCGGGGGCGGGGGTGTGGCGTGGCCGGGGCGGTGCGGGGCGTGGGCGGGGGCGGGGGCGCCGGACCCGGAATCGCTCGGCTGGCACTCCAGCGGGCCGTTGCAAGTAGGCCTCCGCGGAACGGGAAAGCGCATCCGACGGCGGAGCGGCAAAAAAGGCGGAGCCCAGCGGCGCCGCCCCGTTCCACTGCCAGCGCCCCACGCCCCACTAGCGCTCGCTTCGCATTTCCGCCATTGAAATATATTGTAAAGAACTCCTTATCAGCTTTCTTTCAACTTCATTTTGATAAGATGGAAATCTCATATTCCCGTCATTAAAATGATTCTAACGAAACCATTTATTAACGTGAAACACTGCGTGTCAGTCAGCAGTGGGATGTTTCCTAATATAGCGTATTACGATAACTTATAACATTAGCAGTGGCGCACGCAAGGTGAAGATGGAGGCTCATGGGGTTTCAGTCTCTTCAGCTGTCGATAAAACATTCACAACTATAAGTTTTAGTATTATTTTATAGAAACGAAAGTCACTATAAGTTCAGTTGTTATAAATAACTATAAATCAACAATACACATAAACTCGTGACTTGCAGCAGGAAAAATGCGGCTAAACAAAATGGTTTCCCAAAACGAAGTACACACTCTGTTTAGAAACAATTAAAATACTCTAGAATAACGCTACAATAAATTAAAGATTCTAACAAAAACAAAATTCATGAATTCCGCAATAAAATAATATATAGCAACATACTGTAGTACAATACTTCTTGATATTCCAATAATATAAAAATTGCTGTTCCATAACACAAAAGGTGAACAGCAAATTTTCAATGACGGACGGCATAACCCTTGGAGCCCTGCTATCACCTGACGTCGGCAGTGTCCTAAACAGTACCGCACTGAAAATGAAGATTCAGTCGGTTCGCGGAATACGACAAAAGGCGGGATAAGAGAATTAAATAAGTGCTTTCTTCAGTCAAAATCGAAACTGTTGGATCTTTCCCGAATTCCTGTGTATCTAAGAAAACAAAAAACACCTCTCCGAAGGCTGGAGGCTGCATAGTTTTCTTGCAATACCTGCACGCAATGAAAATTAGTAATATAATCGTTAACTTTAAATTAAGCAGAATTGATTCTTTTAAGAAAACAAAGCCGACTGGACACTGGTAGCCTCCACCCGTCATAGAAAAAGGCCGGGTTACGCCACAGAACAGTACAATTATTACTATCTTATCTTTGTAATTGTTCTTCCCGCGCGACTGACTTACGTATCGTTGCGAAAGGAAAGCAGTCATTACTGGATCATGCAGTGTCGCGTGACAAGCTAGCACCGTTGTCGCGCCCGGCATGAGACATTCGGAAGTAAATATAGCGTGTTCAGAGGAGTGGCTCGGCAAAACGTTTGTTGATCCGAGAGAAGTGGCCTTACGACAGAGCTCCCATTGCCATAGTAGGTAAAATCAACCTGACACCGGCGCTCATCATAAGTTATTACAATAATTAAATGGTGCCATTCATCTAATTTGTCTGGAGGAGAATTGTAGCGGCCGGCTGCACTGATCGGTAGTTTTCCGTGGTTTCTCCTATCAGCACCAGGCGAATGCTGGAGCAGTACTCTAACAAACGGGCAACGGACCGCGTGCGATCTTTCCTTCCTCTTCCTTATCATATCCTCACCTCTTACACACACACACTAACATGCACTTCACTACCACTCATGCCACGAGACCGGTTGGGGACTTAGAACTTATTCCGGATGGGGCAGTGACCCGCTGTTGGGAAAATCCCTAGTCGAGTCGTTAGTCAACGGTAGGTTGGCGCCGGATCTTGGCATCCAGTACAAGATCACCGCCACCAACCGTCGAAAAAACATGCACTACACTACGGGACTAATGATCCCGTTAGTTGACGCTCCTGGAATCACTAACAATCAATGTAATTTGTAGAATATCTGGACGGTTTTCCGGTTGTGCCGTCACCGCGTTCGACCCATAGGTTCCAGAAATGTCGCTGAGAGACTCGAGCAGCAGATAGGTGATCTCCTTGCCCCCTCGCGAGGGGGATGCTAATTCTTGCTCACTATCTTTCACCATGAGTAACATATCCATCTCCAATGGAACATCGGGAGAACAAGCGCATGAGATTGCGACAAGCACAGGGGCACAAACCTTCCACAAATGAAGTGGCCTCGAGCTGAGAAGTACAGCCTCGGTACCATCAGTAGGGGGCCCTGCGCCTGCTAAGGAGGTAGACGCGATATTTGCCCATCAGAGCAGAAGCAATCAGAGTACGCCCGCCAGCTCTTTTCCCAATAACATTCAGAGCAGATTTCTCGCGAGACCGAGAATCAAAGGTTCACTGAGTTGAAGTTGGTCTTCAACATCACTCACTTCTCGTCTTCATGTTCGTCCCTGTGATTCACACTGTCTGTAGACCATACGTGTCGCACTCGCTCACCATTACTCCGTGTTGAACTTGTTCAGTAAGCGAAATGATGCGAATAGAATGGCAACCCCACCAGTCCCGCCAACCATACAATCAGCTATAGCCGCCATCCCGGTGGTCTACCTCTCCTGAGACGCGACAATAGCTGCCCGACTCCTCACCACCTATGCTCACTCCGAATGCCACCAATGGAATAACTAGAGAAAGAATAAAAAGCAAATATTACAATCCCAAAGAGATTTGGTTCAAGAAGAAATAACAGAAAAATACTGTATTCATAAAATTATATTGTGGATGCAGAATTTTGCTCTTAGCGGTCAGACTCCCCAATTAACACAAATGTAAATATTGTAATGTTTTCCAAACCAACGAAGGTGAATTTCGTAATTTTTAAACTTTTAGGTAGTTAGTATTCATAATAAAAGTCTGTCACAAATACACTTTCGACCACATCTACAAAGAGAAGTTGGTTACTCACGTCCCTCTAATTCCACTTCGCTTCCGTAACAAGAAAACGACAGACCTTAGACCAATGTTCTGCCTAAAACGAGAACGCATTTTCCGCTAACAACTATTTATGCTACCCATCAAAACGCCTCATGGACCCAACATCATCATAAGCCTGCTTCGGAGCCACGTGCTTCTCCGGCGAAGAAGTCGCAAGTAGAATTAATGCGCAAGTGCCGGAAGAGCGCGCTCGCGAGGAGGGCGAGAACAGAAGCGCCTTTCACGGTGGCCGAGGTGAAACATTCCGCCGTCCCAGGCGGCGAGAGGGCGAAAAACCCATGAAGAGCACGTGCTTCTCTCGGAAGACAAATTTCTTCGCGAATCTGAGTAACACATCGCTACAGCGAGTCCAAAAAAAAATTGAGTGATGAAGGGAAAGTAGCGCATCGGCTCGCGTACATCAGGGAGGAAGCTGAAAATAAGCGAGCGACGTTGCTAAATATATACGCGGGTCGTCTTGCAGATTTGTGAATGTGTATCTGTGTTCATTCGTCGTGGCATAACGGTTCTTTCAATCACGAATAAATGAGATGTATAATGTTTATTAGGGATACTTGCCAGCTTCTGAACGATATCAGTGATATCTTGATACGTACCAGCCCGAGGAAAGAGTTGTCGGTAAAAATTATCGTCGCTAGCGTAACAACTCATGAAACACCAATGGCCTTTTCAGACAGCTGCAGCTCACTGTGTGTATGAGCGGCATACGGGGGTAGAAGGTGGTTAGAATGACTGCTTTCCTTGTAGTGGTCATTTAATTTTAGAGGCTGTGTGCGATACTCCCCAATTTCGAGTTACCAGGCCGATTGCACCCCGATCCAGATACAACCCTAAGAAGAAAATCTGAAAAATCGCCAGAGGACAATTTGGATCTAGACATTCAAATCGTTAGCTACACTTACCAAAACATCAAAGGATGGTTTTGTCAAAGTATTCCGGTAAAAGAAAACTTAATGTTCTGATTATGATAGTAGCGTAATAAGATGAATACCATGATTACATAAACATAAGGCCTAAGATTAAATGGGTTCTAAATATTATTCATATGGATCAAGAAGCGAGGCACATTTCAGAACTATATTTTAGCAGAATTTTATTTCTGTTTTCACTCTTAACTTTAGACCACTCATTGACTATTTTTTCTCATCTAGAGGTAACGTCTAAATAAGTATTGACTAATTATTGTTGTGATCCCTTTAAAAGAGATGTAGCCACGTGGACAATTGTAACATTTCTGTGTCGAGGGCGCGGAAGGGCAATCGATTCATTTGGAAAAGCGAGTGTTAATGTAATTGCTTTAAAGCCATCCGCGTTTATTCACTGCTCCCTTTCAATCTCTCTGTACACTAAAATACATTTCCAAAAAGTAAAGTTGAAATTCAATACAGAAGAACAACTTGTTTAATTTAATAGAGCTCGTCTGCTTTTTTTTCAAATCCAGAAAAACAAAATGAACATTTAAAAGTATGTAAGAAACAGACACTCCCACTAATTTCATTCTGCGCGTAACGGCTAGAATCTTACACCTAGTGCGTCACTTACGATGCAGCTTACATCATGCAACAGCACAGCTTCACGAAAGAGGGTTGTCATTGAATATTTGCTATTCACACGTTGCGATATGGAAGAATAAATATTTTCATAAATAGTAATTAGTATTTTCATTCGAAAGAGCGAAATTTGTGTTTTAGACACGGCAGTGGATGGAACTTGTCTACAGGACCTGGGAGCTCCCAAATTACAGAGAGGGGGACGGGCAGAAGTGTAGGTTGGTTGGTTCGTAATTCCGGGCGCGTCAACAGCTTAGATCATTAGTCTCGTAAGTGCAGTGCATGCTTTTCCTCGGAAGATGGAAGATGGCAGCGATCTTCCCGCGCTGGATGGTGAGATCCGGCGCCGACCTACCGTAGGCTAGCGGGGTGTCTCCCTAACCAGGACTCTCCTACCAGCCAGGACAAGCTCTAAGCTCCCGAACGGTCTCCCGGAATACTTGGTAGTGTAGTGCATGTTTGTGTGTGTGTGTGTGTGTAAGGGGAGGATACGACAAGGAAGAGGAAGGAAAGATCGCGCGCTGTCCGTGGCCCGTTTGTTAGGGTACTGCTCCGGCATTCGACTGGTGCCGTTGAGAGAAACCACGGTAAACTACCGATTGGAGCAGCCGGCCGCTAGATTTCTCCTTCAGACTGAACTAGACCTAACTGAAAAGCTAGTGTCGAAAATCCTGCCGCCGTCAGGACTCGAACCTACGCCCTCCCAGTCACGAGCGCTGCAGTGACATCAGTTGATGCACTGAACAACCGCTCCCGGTAGGCAGAAGTGTAATGTGAAAGCAGTTTAAGAACGCTTTAATCAGTTAAAAGCAGAATTGGAGTTGACTTGCTGCGGCGAGATGGTAGTCACCTTTTTGTACCGCCCTTCTAAGAACGCTGCACTGTGTCTTCCCGTCCATCAAACAGCTTCGCACTGGCCACAGCCAGGCGACGACATTGGACCTGGCGCAGCGAGTGTGGAGTGACGGCGGCCTAATCGATCATGCGGCTTGATTGAAGCTCCGCACTGCTCGCAGCGCGGAGCGAGTGAGCGCTAGGGATAGCAAAACACATCGATGTTTTTAAACCATCATTATTTTCGACCAGAAACATCGATATATTAACATCGATGTTTTGGTTCCATGTTTCTTCCACATTGATATAGTTTTCAAGAAAAATGGATGTTTAAAAAAATCTCATGATATAAATAAACTTTCAAGAAACGATTTTTTTTTCATTTCTCAAATCAACACCCACTGACATTATCACTGTAGTCGATGCGCAGACGGAGAGATTTCGTAATGGTTATTTTTTAGAGTTTGTCCATAATGTGTTACTTTATAATAATTTTAACAAATATCTATTATGTTTCACGGACAAATATAAAGGACAGAAAGAAAGATTCCTTCTTTATATTCGATAAAGATTACAGTTATTTTATTTATAACAATAACATAAAACTCATTTACGTACAATAATTAAAATAGAAATAGGATGGGAAATACCACATGTTTAATCATATTTAAAACATCGATTTTTTTGTCGATGTTTTCAACATCGAAAACCTTTCGGTGATGTATGGATGTATGTATGGATGTTTGGGTGAACTTTGCCGTGACTAGCGAGCGCGGTGTATCTGCGCTTTCATGACGCCGCGGCGCGCGCTGGGATCGCGGGGTGCGTGGGCTGCGGCCGGTGGCCGGTGGCGAAGAGCAGGGCGGCGTCGATACCATCTCCGGCCCCGGCGCCAAGGCCGCGCTGCCGAACGCTGCAGCGCGAGACGAAAGCGGCGGGCGAGAGAGGATCCCGCCGACGGCACGGCGGGAAAAACACCCCCTCAAAAAAAGCACGTTTAGGGGAACACAAAGGTAGTATCATAAACTGATTGTTTGATGATTCCGGACGTGTCAACTGCTGAGGTCATTACTCAAGTAATTGTAGTGCATTTTTTTGCGGGAGGTGGCAGTGATCTTCTGCCGTTGGGGGTGAGATCTGGCGCCGACTTAATGTCGGCTAGCGGTGTTTTCCCTAACCAGATATCTCCCACCAGCGGGGCACTGTCCCATTTGGGACAAGCTCAAGCTACCGACTGCCCTCCCGGTATGTGCGATAGTTTAGGGCATGTAAATGTAAATAAGGGGTGAGGACAGGACAAGGAAGGGAAAGGAATGCTGGCGCGGTCCGTGGCCCGTTTGTTAGGATACTGCTCCGGCATTCGCCTGGCGTGGTAGTGTAGGGCATGTAAGGGCAAGTAAGGGGTGAGGACAGGACAAGGAAGGGGAAGGAATGCAGGCGCGGTCTGTGGCTCGTTTGTTACGGCACTAATCCGGCATTCGCCTGGCGTCCATCGGAGAAACCACGAAACCACGATCATAGCAGCCGGCCCCTAGAATTCTCCTCCAGACAGCGACAGACACAATCTGGATAGTGTCCAAACTCCTCCCACCGTCAGAATTCGAACCCCAGGATCTTCCGCCCAGAGGCATTGTAGAGACATCAATTGATGTTTTAAGCCATCTAAGCGGGTCCATTAAGATAAATAATTCTAATAGAAAGCGTAATATCAATAAAATGGAAATAGTTTTATTTACAAACAAAAATATAAAGTACGTGAAATGAGTTTATAATCAATGCCCATTATTGTATAATTATCATTACCAATCCTTAATTCATAGAAAAACCTGACTGCATACCCCCCTTCCACGAGCCAATGAACTGAGTCTGCCTCAGCTCCCTTAGAAGCACGAACGAGTACTAAGCTTTGCTTTGAAGTTGATGTGATTGGCAATCCAGTGTGGCCCATGAGATGCTCAATGAGATGGCGCGCTCATCTCGAATCCATGAAGAGAATATTATTCTGCTGTCATCTTCAGCCTCTTGGTTCTGTATATTTAATCACCCAGAGGGTATATGGAGGTTCAAATTATCAAGTACGGATTTGATAACGTATGTGCATCTATTGCAATTTTTTTTATTTTATTGCCTACTATTTTCGTTTCAGTTTATGAAGGCAAGAAATTTAGCTTTTGTTGGTGTCCTTGCTTGGTAATTCAGCCCAATCTGTAAAAATCTCCATATAATCCGTACATATTTCCCTAGATTTTTTGAAATTCTACAATTTTAGCTCATAAAAACTATTGAAAAATTATTCTGACAAGATATCTTGGAAATTATTTACAACGAAGCTTACGTATTACTTATGGGCCTGCAAGTTGTCAAAATACAAGAAACTGATTTTTATATTAGCTGATAGAATCCGTGTTTGTTTCGATATCTTATAAAAATCATTAACTTCGAATACTCGAGCTATTCTTTCTTGTTCCAACAAATAAACTCATTGTAAACAAATAATTTTAAATCTCTGCCAATGAAGTCGCACCACACTGTCAACCGTCGATCTCCTCGTACAACTAGATTTCGACTTCCGACGGCACACCCGCTTCGCAGAAGGCGCCCGAGCGACAAACAAGCAGCGTCTGGTGGCAACGGAGCCAGCGGCAACGGCACAGCGCCGCCAACCCTTCCGTTCCGCATGACGGGGCCTCTCTGAACCTCCGCCTGCACGCGCGGTCAAAGGACGCCGTCCCACCCCGCCCCTGCCTCTCTCGATTACGGAAGATCAAGCCCCGGGCGGCGAGCGGCAGAAAATGGACAGTGGCGGAGGTCACGGGCGGAGCGAGTGTCGACAGGGGAAGCGGAGTGAAAGATCGACGGGGACTCAAGGGCGATGGAATCGATCTACGTTCACGGTGGAGGGCAATTGAGGATGTTGCGATCTAATGAATAAGAAGGCGGACATGAAAAGGCTATCTAGCAGAGCGGACGCTGATGGCGAAGCAGGTTAAGTCATGTAAGAAGAATGAGAGCTGATTCGCACTTAACCTCCCTGAATGCTTACAGGTCTTGAAGAACCGATAATCTGTATATAAATAAAAAGGACTGTGATTATGTGTGTCGCACATAGTCGCAAAACTTCTCAACCGATTTCGCTGAAATTTTCACATTTTGTACTTATTAGTAATGGGAGGGTTGAAGATGATTTATTCGTTTATGGCGACTCAAGCGCCCCTGAACTCTATGCAACCCGCCGCACAGTCAACGATTAAGTAGCACGTCTTCAGCAAGTATTCTGCCCCTGGAAATGTAAAATATCGGCCGGAATTATTACTTGAATCTCGGACAAGTAAATGAATGTTTTTCAAGGTAGTGTCATAGCGAACGCATGCCCAAATTTGAGGGAGAAGGTTTCAACAATAGGATAATTGAAAATTATATCCAAAGCAGATCATAGAACAAACTCATACTAGCGAGAACGTCTTTCATCTATTAGAATGTTTGCACAGCGTAACGCCTTGATTAACAATCAACTGGTGACCATTACTATGTGATGCGTAATATACTGCAATAGCAAAGCATGGACGAAACTTCTTCCTAAATAGAAATTTTCATTGAAAAATTTGGAGCCGTTTTTAAGAAAATGGCGTTTAAGCGTTACTGTAAATGCGAAATTTGAAGCACTTTTTCAGAGAAAATTTTTGAGTTTTCGAAAAACTTCATTTGAAGTCATTTGAGATACGTTAACCCTCAAATGCAATAGTGTTTACAAATCGCTGGAAGTGTGCATATTAACAGCGTAAGGGATATTTAAAAAAATGTTTGTTGTATCTTCGAGCAGATCATTCCGCGCCCGAGATGACACTTACGCACTAGCTTTTAATGTGTGTAGTACAAACCGTGTTCATTTGGTTCCAGCACATAACGATAGTGGTACCATCAGTTATTATTTCATACTATTCATACATATTATTTCATAGGAAATTTTCCTTCGTAACTCCTCGAATTTCACACATGGAGAGGAATTTTTTAACTTTGATTTCAATTAAATTTTAATTATATATTAGTACAAACGGGTATTGTCAAATCGATTTTTTTGCTCACGGATTTGATTTCAGAGGTTACTAACACAGTTTTAAAACACTGATGTTCAAAAAGCGATGTCACATCACTAGTATTAACCTCTATTAAAACGGGATAGTCCGAAGATGAAAGTAGAAACCAGTGGCTAAAAATAGGCAGAAAGAACGCGAACTGACACGGAGGGCGAGGTTCGCGGTTGCCGAAGGAGCGAGTGAGCCAGGAAGAAGTTGGCGAAAGCCGGAGCACATCGTGGCAAGTGCAGGAACTCAGCCGTGAGGGCAAGAGGAACTTGCGTGCGTAGTTAAACAAGCGTCGGCGGAGGGGGACGGGACGGGACGGGACGGGACGGGGCGGGGTGGAACGGGTCCGGGCAAGGCGGGGCCGGGCCAGGCGGGGCCGGGCGTGGCGGGCCCGGGCGAGGCGGGGCCGGGCGAGGCGGGGCCGGGCGAGGCGGGGCCGAGGCAGGCGAGGCGAGGCGGGGGCGAGGCGGGGGAGCGGGGCGGGGCCGTGCGAGGGAGAGGAGCGAGAGGAGCGAGGCGGGGAGGAGCGGGGAGGGCGGGGAGGAGCGGGCGGGGAGGAGCCAGGGCTTAGGAGGAGGCCGAGAGCAGGGGAGCGAGGCGGAGAAGGGGCGGGGCGGCGTTGGGCGGGGGTGGAGTGGGCGGGCGGGGCGAGTGGGGCAGGATCAGGCAGCGGAACGGGAGCGAGCAGGGCTGGGCAGGCGGACCGGGCGCGGAGGGCAGGGCGAGGCGGGGAAGAGCGAGGCGGGGAGGAGCGAGGCGGGGAGGAGCGGGGCGGGGAGGAGCGGGGCGGGGAGGTGCGGGGTGGGGAGGAGGGGGACAGGGTGGGGCCTGGAGCGAAAGCTAAACAGCGGCGGCAGCGGCGCGGCCGGGAAAGGAGCCCGAACGCTCGGTCGGGGAGGGAGGCGCTAATGGATTACTCCGGCGGGGCCCACCTCCGCCCCGTCGGCAAGCGGGGCGGAGCCGCCGGCCCGGAAAGCGCCCGGGGGATGTGGCGAAGGCCCCGAAAGGGCGGAGCGGAGCCGCAAAGGGCGACGACGCCCTGGGATGCCCGGACAGGGAAATGTCTATGACATGACCTACATTTCCGCTCGGCGGCGTACATCTGCAAGTCGAGAACATGGTCACTACGCACACAGTTACTTATATGGAAATTACAGCAAACTTGCTCTCACTTCTCGAGGGATGAAGGAATTTCGCTATCGCAGAGAGCAATTTCCACAAAAGTGAAATTATCATTTCAGCCATTGTGTAGGGCTTGAGTACTGTCTTACACATTATTGTTTTAAACCTTAAAACAACAAGTAAATCATTCGTACATTCATATAAACCAGTGCACTCGTACGTCGCGTTTTCGTGTATCTTGAACAATTACACAAAATTGTAATGCTATAAATATACGAGGACGAGATCTGCATTTTAAATAGAGTGGCTTTATTCGGTACCAGTGATTATTTTCCTTCTTTCACTTCTGATACGATGGCATAGCGGAATTCTTCTTTTTCTTTATTTGACACATGTAATTTAAAGGTGTGCAATATAGAAATTCCGACTCAAAATTAAGTTAGCTTGTCTACTAATGAAAGGTGGCAATTCAATTTACCCAGACAGCAGTGCGACAAAGAAAATGTCACCCCAGGAAAACGTCTATTCTTGCAAAGGCATTCCACGAAGGGGCAAGGAAAACTTGGCAGCTTCTTCGAGCAGAGCCAAGAAGGCAACAAGAGCGCGGCGACGGACCGGCGCGGCGCGGCGCGGCGCGGCAGCCTGACAGCTGCAGTCGGAAGGCGGCGGGGGCGAGGCAGGGAAAGCAGAGGGGAATGGAGGAACGCAACATGGAAGGATGGAACCGAACAGGAAAAGAGGTGTGGTGAGGGAGGGGCGAGCGGAAGGGATGGAACATATAAGGTCGGGTCGAGTCGAGAAGGAGCGGATCGGGACGGATCGGGACGGAGCAGGACAGAGCGGAACAGGGACGGAGGACAAAGCGGGAGAGGGCGGAAGAGAGCGCTAAGGAGCGGAACGGAGCAGTACAGAACAGAGAGAGCAGGAGACAAAAGCGGGAGGACAGAGTAATCGGACAGAAGCAGGACAGGAACAGACAGGACAGGACAGCGGAGCAGGACGGGGGACAAAGCAGGACAGGACAGCGGGAGCAGGACGGACAGAGCGGGACGGACAGAGCTGGACAGAAGGACGGACAGGACGGAACAGGATCGGGACGGACAGAGCAGGACAGGGAGAAACAGGAGAGCGGCAGGACAGGACAGAAGCAAGACAGGACAAACAGAGACAGGACAAGGCTGAGACAGAGACAAACAGAGACAGAGACAGAAACAGGACAGAGACAAGCAAGACTAAGACTAAACAGAACAGAGCTTGGAACAGGACAAACGAGACAGAGAGCAGGACAGAGACAAACAGGACAGGGCAAACAGGACAGGACAAACGAGAGGACAAGCAAGGAGACAGAACCAGGAAGCAGGACAGGACAAGCAGAGACAGGACAAGCAGAGACAGGACAAGCCAGTTCAGGACAGAGCGGACAGAAGCAGGACAGAGCGGACAGGACAGAGAGACAGGACAAGGGACAGGACAGAGCGGAGACAGGACAGCAGAGTGAGCGGGGCAGACAGCAGAGCGGCAGGGCAGGACAGAGCAGGGCGGACAGCACCAGGCAGGACAGAGCGGGGCAGGACAGAGCAGGGAAGGACAGAGCGGGGTAGGACAGAGCAGGGGCAGGCAGAGCAGGACAGAACAGAGCGGGACAGAACAGAGCGAGACAAACTTGGGAACAGAGCGAACAAACACTGGACAAGACAACAGAGACAAGACAGGACAGAACAAGACAGAGCAGGACAGAACAGAGCAGAACAGGACAGAGACGGAGCGGGACAGGACAAACGGGACAGGACTGGCCGAAACTAAGAACGCGCGACGGAATAGACAAGGGAGGCGCGTTAGAGCTGCAGGCGAGGGGAGGGCGAGGCGCGCGTCCTGGAGAAGAGAAGCGCGGAGCCAAGCGCGGCAGCGGTCGCCGCCAGTGGTAGGGTCGGCACCCTTGCACCGCGCTTTAAATGTCCACGCGCCTCCGCAAACAAAAAGCTGAGCCGCGCGCGGTGGCGCTCATCAACGTTCGCTGCGGCCGCCGCCCACGCACGCGCCTCGCCGGCGGCCCCGCGCCAGCCGCCACGCAGGGGAGGGGGCATCAGCCCGCGGGGTTACTCCGCTTAAAACGCTTGGCACAGAAATAGCGATATTTACAGAAAAAAAAATGTAACCTGTAAATAAAATTACGTAGCTAAACTATCCCGAAATCCTGGTGAGGGAATTTTATTTATTGCAAAAATATTTATTGTTGTAGATTTTAGATGTATCAACTCTAACTTTTGCAGTGTTATGGGTGGGGAAGAAGGCTGGTAGGGGTACTGTCTGGGAGCTTCCCCGGGAGGGCAGGGCCGGGAGGAGCGGGGGGCAGGGTCCGGGGCAGGGCCGGGGGCAGGGCCGGGGGGCAGGGCCAGGGGGGGGTTGGGGAGGCAGGGGTCGGGGGGCAGGGCCGGGGGGCTCGGGGGCCTGGGGGCAGGAGGGCCAGGGCCGGGGGGTAGGACCAGGGGGGCAGGGCAGGGGGAGGGCAGGGCCGGGGCAGGGCAATACCGGGGCACAATGGGGCGTGCGGGAGCGAATATCGGGAAGCCCTGCGCTAGCCGGAACCGCCCGCACCGCTTCCGGCGCAGTTAACTCGTCGCTGCCCGCCAGCGGCAGCGCATCCGAGCACACAACACAAAGGGTGCAGCGCGCGCGCCAAACAGAAAACGGAACCGCTTTTTTGCTCGCTACTGTTATCTTCAAAAGACACTCCAGCGCCTAGAGGAAATCCTGCAAAGATTAAATGACCTTTTTAAATCGGATTCTTTTCTCACGGATCCTCACACGCAAAATGACTACTATGATAGATTCAGGAAAAAAATAAATTGGAAATAATCCATTGTTATTCGGAAATGGTTATAAGACTCGCGTAGATTTTCATTAGCACAACCAGAATTTTTCACAGAAGGACTGACGAGTTTATACTTTCTAATAAACCTCTTTTCATTTAAAATGTATTTTTATTTGTTGACCTGTAGTTATTTATAATGAATTGAATATTACTTACACACAATTAATAAAAACTTAATTGGTGAATATTGGTTTCGGAAATGGGGAGGGAAAAGCTCCATGAGCAGCCTCCCTCTTCGGTGCACCAATCTTGATTTAAAATGCAATGAAACATTTGTGAATTACTGTCGAAATTTGCAAATAGAAAATATTAATACGAGACTGATGATATTCTTCCTACTGCCAACACAGGTGATTGGATACAATGTCCTTAATTATCCATGGTTTCCTTCATTATCCATTCAATTTTCCTCTGTTTGAGAATCAGAGTTTTGTGGAAATTTGGAAATGTCTGTTTTTATTACAGTTGTACTGGCATATTTTGCATTTCGAGACATGACTAAGACAATAAAAAAATGAATTAAGAAGCAACTATGACATTATGTGAATCTAACTCCGTTGCAAACTCGAGGAAACATTCCAATGGAAGAAATAAACAACAAATTATAATCGCAACCTGAACTCAAACAGCAAAAAACTATTTTCATTTAATTATAAATTATTTTCCTCCGCACATAGTGAATCATGTTTCAATAACGTTTATACAATCCATTATTCAACTCCATCCTCCCCCGCCAAAAAAACAAAACAACAACAGTAGACAAGTCTCTCACACCGGAATGTGTGCGCCACCTCACATCCACTGGTAAGAGAAGGCAACTCGCCCAACGAGTTCCCTCAGTTTCGCACTGTCTTTCAACAGGTAGGCCCGCACGAGCGTTGCATAAATTGTGGGAACAAGTGCCCACGCGAGGCGGTCCGGCGGGAGCGGCTTCATCTCGTATGTATTAGCGAGAGTAATCGGCGGCGGCGGCAGCGCGGGGGCGTGCGAGGTGGCGCCGGGCAGGCGGGCGAGCGAGCGACGGCCGCGGCAGGGCTGCCAGCCACGAAAATCCTCCGGGAGAGGAGGCGCCGGCGGAAACGAGCGGATTAAAAGGATGGAGCAAACCAGACGAAATGATGCGGCGCGTACAAGAAGAAAACGAAAGAAGGGAAGGATTGAAAACAAATAGAGAAAAAATGAATATGAATGATACAAAGGCCAGGAACAAATATAAGAAGAGATTAATAAATGTCACAAGGAGAAGAAGAATAAATGCAGGAGGAAGAGAAAGATAACAATGATGTTATTAATTAGGAAAAAATAGGTAAGACAGGAAAAATAGGACAGAAAAGGTAAAAAGGATAAGAGAAAGGAATGAAGGGATAGAAATACGAAACGTGGAAGAGAGAAAGTGGAGCATACAATTTAAGTCCCAGAACATTTTTGTTGGAGTTGGAGTTACAAGCAAGGGCTAAGTGCACGGATTGGTTCATTGGATGGTTGGTTGATTAACGATTCCGGCCGCGTCAACTAAGGTAATGAGTCTCGTAACTGTTATGCTTGTTGGATCGCCTGATCTTCCCGCGCTGGATAGCGAGATCCGGTGCCGACCTAACGTAGGCTAACAGGGTCTTCTCCATCCAAGGTCTCCAACTAGAGGGGTACCACCTCAGCCGGGACACGCTCTACGCTCCCAACATGTGTAATAATGTAGTATATGTAAGTGCAAATGTGTGTAAGTAAGAAATGGGAAGGAAAGATCGCGCGGGGTCCGCGGCCCGTTTCTTAGATTACTGCTCCGGCATTCGTCTGGTGTTGATCGGAAACAAAACACTGAAAACTCGATCAAAGCAAGCGGCCGCTAGAATTCTCCTCCAGACAGCGGCAGAATTCGATATAGCTATGAAGCTAGTCAGAAATCAAACCTGGGACCTGCCGGTCAGAGCGAGTACAGTGACATCAGATGATGCTCTGAGCCACCTCTCATCGTCAGTACCTGGAGAAGCCTCTTGAGGGAAACGAAGACATCGGGAGGTGAAAGACGACGGACGAAGACTTCTCCCCGAAGAGCAATTGAAGCGCGTAGGGGGGGGAGGGGGGGAGGCGCAGGCGCCGGAGAGGAGCCCACGTGCGGGGGCGGCGGCGGCGCGCGCCCGCGGATGACTCGGTGGTGGAGGAGGAGGAGGAGACGGGCGAGGAGCGCGGCCGTTCACCCGCGCCAGGTGACGTCACGCCAGCGTAAAAACCGGCCGCGACGCGACGCCGCGCGGAGCGCGGGACGCGGTGAGCCTCCTGGCCGCCCCGCCCTCCACCTCGCTTTGTTGCGCGCGCCTCGTTCCGCCGGCCGCCGCGCCGCGCGCTCCGGGCGCCGCGAGGCGAAAGCGTGTACGCGAGCGCGCCACGCGCGTGTTGGTGCACGCGCATCCAGCAGACGCAGGGAGTCCCCGGACGCGCCGCTTTCCGAGAAGCACAGCTGGCGCCCGCGCACGCGCCTTTGTTGCCAGCGCTGCCTTGCACCGCGATGCGCGCGCCCTCCCGCGAGTCGCCAAACCGAGGTGTGGATTCAAAGGCGACTCCACATATTCGTTATTCACCGGGAGCGGTAGCTCAGTGCATCAACTGATGTCACTGCAGCGCCTCTGACCGGGAGGTCCTAGGTTTCCACTCCCCACCGCGGCAGGATTTTCGACACTAGGTTTTCAGTTAGGTCGGATTCAGTCGCTGTCTACAGGCGAATGCCGGAGCAGTACCCTACCAAACGGGCCACGGACCGCGCGCGATCTGTCCTTCCTCTTCCTCGTCCTATCCTCTCCCCTTACACACACCTACACTAACATGCACTACACTACCACATATTCCGGGAGACAGGTCTGAAGCTTAGGGCTTGTCCCGGCTGGGGCGGTGCCCAACTGGTGGGAGAGTCCTGGTTAGGAGGAAACCCCACTAGCCGACGGTAGGTCGGCGCCGGATCTCGCCATCCAGCGGGGAAAGATCACTGCGCATATCCCGAGAAAAAACATGCCCTACACTAACGGGACTAATGACCAAAGCAGTTGACGTGCCCGGAAACACGAAAAAATCAAATCAAATCATTCGTTATTCGGCGAACAGCGAGCAACCGCTCGCCCAATCCCGAGTAGTGTGGAGGAGTTGCTTGCTATATGCCGACTGACGAATATTCGGTGCTCGCCCTACCCATCGTGTGTCGGGGATTTGGACATTCGTCGAGCAAGTCAGCTGCTCGGGATGGGGCGAACGATAGCTCGCTGCTCCGTGAATGCCGAATGTGTGGAGCCGCCTTTAAATTCACGCCTCGGTTTGGACATTTGCGAGGGGGCGCGCGCGTCTTAAGTGTCATTCACAATGCAAATAGAAACAGAAGCATGGCGTTTACACAAAAGTTAGGCCTGCGTCTATAGGCGGACTCATTCACAATGCGTTCGCACAAGCATAGCACTTAAGACGTTAACTTAAATGCTTGTAAGCTTCTGTGCTTATGTTGACGTAAGAAATAAGAAATGAACCAATCCTAGTTGCGGTAACTCAAAATCGGGTATCGAAGTAGGATCGAAGTTGATAGATCGAACAAAATTGCGTGGTTGATTTTCGACGCTTTTCTGCTTTGATTTGTAGCGTACTATCGTTTTGTAATTTAGTTTTTTGTCGTTGTGGTATTCATAGTACTCTTCAGTTAATTGTATTCACAGAAGTATCAATTAGTTTTCATTTTTATTGAAATTAAAATATATAAATCGAACCCGTAGGTCATGGATATAGCCTTTATTTCGAAATCGATTCTCACATCCAATTCATAGTAAACTAGAATATCCCACTGTCAATAGAAAATCTTATTGTTCTTACGTTTATGTTGGACATTGGTAAACCTTCAGTCTTTTGCTTATGTTAAAGTTTATGTCTATGCGTTATGCTTATGTTTATGTTTGCATTGTGACTGAGCTTTATAATCTTAAATGTGATGATGGGTTACAATCTCACAGTACAATATCACATTGACGGCGGTGAGTGTATCGCAGAAAGTCTACACGCAGAAAAGCTTCAGTGAAACAAAAATTCCTTTTGAAATAACACTTTCCGTCTTATTTTTATGGCACTGCAGGTACTATGTAAAATGCCACTAACTGCTCTTGTTCAGGCATCTTACTTGTAAATAATATACGTGAAGACATATTCATGAATTGATTACATAAACTTACAAACCATAAGAAAGGGCGTCCGAAATCAATAACCGTGATGATTATAATTAGTCACACAAATTAGTCACAGAAATGTACCATGAAATAGTCGTCATAGAATTTAGAAACTTAAGTGTAATCGAACAATAAATTAGAAAATTAAATTTACTAGAAATGGCTTGTCGCACGAAAAGATCGTCCATTGATAAGAATATAAGAGAGTTAAAATTGAGTTTCGGCAATAAATTGAAAGCGAAGAAATTATTCTATACCTTGAAACGCAAATCGGTATCAAAAGAGAGAACATTTATAACAGAAATGCAACCATTGAAAAGAAAGTTCATGAATATACCACTCCACCATTTATATTAAAAAAACGAACAAGGAATTAAACAGTTTGACGGATCCTGGCGTTATGAGTGCATTGCCTTCTTTTCATTGCGCTACTACGCAAGATATCCAAAAATGTCTGCGAACTACAGCCGCTACTGGTATACATAGGTGGTAGAAGTAAACATGAGATATCGAAATTCAACTGAAGTTGTGCCAAATGAGGGAGCTGGAAATATGCATACTGAAAACTTCGCAAAATGTATATCGAAACGTGTGTGATTTAAATTTCAAAACATCACTGTAACCGTCATAGTTAGGCAGATATAATAATCTCACAACAGTGCCATTTCGCTGGATTATGAATGAACATTGCAAACTCCAATGAGTTGGTGGTCGGAAGCAGAGACAAACCTATACTTTACTCCTACAATCCCCCAACACTTCTCTGTGTTAGGATCCCTTCGGCCCATGATTACAGACTGGTCAATAAATAACACACTATCAGGTCTAACAAACATTATAGAAGGTTAATGTTAAAAAATTTGCGAAAGAAATTTATAAAATTCGAGAGAAAAGAACGATGATGAAAAATCTAATGAATCAACGTGCACAGCTGCAACCTGTCCGCGCGGAAAAAGCGAACGCCCAACGGAAGAGTCGATTCGCGCAGACGTCACTGCCACAACTACCTCAACAGTTCCCACGCCTCCAACCCCGGCACCGCTCTGGCCCTGCTACTGACTCCACCACGGCTGCCGCCACTCTCGCCGCTGCCGTTGGCACCACGGCAAACAACAGTGGTAACGGCAACAGTGACGACAACGGCAACAATGACAACGGCCGCAACGACGTCTGCAACAATGACAATAACGGCAAGGTCTGCAACCATGATAACAACGGCAAAGTTTGCAACCATGATAACAACGGCAAAGTTTGCAACCATGATAACAACGGCAACGTCTGCAACAATGATAACAACGGCAACGTCTGCAACAATGATAACAACGGCAACGTCTGCAACAATGATAACAACGGCACCGTTTGCAACAATGATAACAACGGCAACGTCTGCAACAATGATAACAACGGCAACGTCTGCAACAATGATAACAACGGCAACGTCTGCAACAATGATAACAACGGCAACGTCTGCAACAATGATAACGGCAACGTCTGCAACAATGATAACAACGGCAACGTCTGTAACAATGACGACAACGGCAACGTCTGTAACAATGACAACAACGGAAACGTTTGCAACAATGATAACAACGGCAACGTCCGCAACAATGACAACAACGGCAACGTTTGTAACAATGATAACAACGGCAACGTCTACAACAATGACAACAACGGCAACGTCTGCAGCAATGACAACAACGGCAACGTCTGCAACAATGATAACAACGGCAACGTCTGCAACAATAACAATGACAACGGCGTCTGCAACAATGACAACCATGACCACACCACCGCCACCGCCATCGACACAAGTATCGGCACGCTCTCGACGCGACACCCGCCGCGTCTCGTCGCCTGCAGGCTTTTTCCCGCGTCAACAAGGTCGCGTCGCCGAGGGCGCTTTCCTCTCGCATCCAATAGCCCGGCGAGGCGAGGCGCGCAGCCAGTCACGATTGTTTTTGCGGGAGCTACTCGCGCTGCCGCCGCCAGCGTGCACACCGCTCGCCTCTACCCCTATCCACTCCGCGCCGAGAGCCTCTCGGCTCCGCGGCGAAAGCCCGTCTCCGCTCGCTCCCACAAACACTCCAAGACGTGCACTAGGACCTAATTGCGTATTATATTTCACGGCGACGGTCGCGCCGTCACCTTCAGGGAAAACGACTGCAGCACGGTTCGACAACAGGCCCTGCTCGCCCTAAGTGTTATGACAGTTATCTCGCAAAATTTTCAAGTGAGAGATGCCTACAATTCTGAGGACGTTCGAGAGGAATCTCAACATTACGTACAGCGCTGTCTTCAAAAACAAAACATCAAGCAATAATGGAGTCTGTTTACACGAACATGAGAATACATACCAGTAAATAATCGATCATATGTTTGATTTCGATCATATGAACGTCGGACTCGTGCATCGTGATACATTTTTTTTAACAATATTCAAATATTTTGTACATTGTGGGAGGTTACATGGCCGTTTTGAAATGTATACTTTGATTATTAGATTGAAAGAATGCTCAAGAAAACGGAGCAAATTAATTTTACACAACTTAACATATTACATAAAAGTATTACAACTCGTGAATTGTATTTCTTGATTTCTCACAGAAGCGTAGATCAGTATGCTATATACTTAATTTCAAGTTTTTAGTCATTCTTATCAATAAACAGGATGTGAAAAGAATGCCTGTTCGATCGCTAAAATTTCGTACCTTCTTAAAATTACTCCCCAAAACTTTATATGAGATTGCAATGTCATAGAAAATATTACAGAAGTATCTAAAATTTGAACATAATATTCCTTACATTTTTCATCAATAATTCCATCCTTCCTCCATTAATTAAATATCGAGCCATTTCTGTATTAAGAATGCGCTGCTAAGCAATCCTCGTCAAAAACTTTCTATCGTCCCAAAACGAGTGATTTGTAAATTAATGAAAGAGGTTACTTTCGTACGATGAATATAAAAAAAGTTATGTGAAAACTTTTTTTTCAAAATCGGACTAAAGGGATGCGATTGCAATACACAATCTTAATAGCAATTTACATCAATACCTAATGCAAGGTAATGGAAAAATCAAATCGCACTCGACTGCTCCGCGCCGTGTTCATTAGAAGCGAGGCTGGCTTGTCAGAGTCAGGGCCCTGCAACTCTCCATGAAAACCTGAGACACAGCTCGGGGGTTCTACTATAGGAGGTGCTAGTGTCGCCGGGTACAGCTGCAGGTTAGGCAAGCCAACTTCCGCACATAAAAATTCACTAATTTGTGACAATTCCGAAAAGTGCCGTCTAAATGCTCAATTATTCAAAATATATACATACAACAAACTGGTGAAGAAAGCGCGAACATCGACGCCATCTTTTGAAACATTACGCGCCCGCTTGCGTCTCGGGAACCTACGCAGCAGCCACGCACGTTTTTGATTGATCGATTGTTTCGTGTTTCCGGGCACGTCAACTGCTTTGGTCATTAGTCCCGTTAGTGTAGTGCATGTTTTTTCTCGGGAGACGGCGGTGATCTTCCCCCGCTGGATGGCGAGATCCGGCGCCGACCTACCCTCGGCTAGTGGGGTTTCCCCCTAACCAGGACTCTCCCACCAGCGGGGCACCGCCCCAGCCGGGACAAGCTCTAAGCTCCCGACCGGTCTCCCGGAATATGTGATAGTGTGGTGCATGTTAGTGTAAGTGTGTGTGTAAGAGGAGAGGATAGGACAAGAAAGAGGAAGGATAGATCGCGCGCGGTCCGTGGCCCGTTTGTTAGGGTACTGCTCCGGCATTCGCCTGGTGTTGATCGGAGAAACCACGGAAAACTACCGATCAGAGCAACCGGCCGCTAGAATTCTCCTCCAGACAGCGACTGAATTCGACCTAGCTGGAAAGCCACGCACGTTTTAAGTATCGCTCGCAGCAGTTCGTATTTTAGTTCCTGTAAGAAAGTGTAGCAGGAGAGGGCGCCACTGTAATGGTGTCCACCACGTTGTATGGAGGTTGAAAGACCCCGGTCAGCGTTCAGACGCAGCGCCAGAGGCAGCCGGCAGCAGAGGCTGGCTCCGCTCCTGCGCCGCGCCGTCTCCGCGGGCCATTCATCAGCGACTTCGTGACTAACGAGGGCGCATGCCTCGCCTCGCCACCGATAAATACTCCAATCAGCGAGCGCCCGCGCCGCGCCCCGCCGCACCGCTGCACTCCGCTGCTTTCCGCTCCGTTCCGTTCCGCTCCGCTCCGTTCCTCTCCGCTCCGCTCCGCTCCGTTCCGTTCCTCTCCGCTCCGCTCCGTTCCTCTCCGCTCCGCTCCGTTCCTCTCCGCTCCGCTCCGTTCCTCTCCGCTCCGTTCCTCTCCGCTCCGCTCCGTTCCTCTCCGCTCCGCTCCGTTCCTCTCCGCTCCGCTCCACTCCGCTGCTTTCCGCTCCGTTCCTCTCCGTTCCGTTCCTCTCCGCTCCGTTCCGCTCCGTTCCGCTGCTTTCCGCTCCGCTCCGTTCCTCTCCGCTCTGTTCCGTTCCTCTTCGTTCCGCACGGCTTCGTTCCACTCCGTTCCGTTCCGCACCACTCCATCCGCGCCGGCGGTCATGATGACGGTACCATTGGCGGTGAACGGTGCCGTTGGCCATGGTGATGGCGGTGCGAATGTGCACGGA
Organism: Teleogryllus occipitalis; assembly: GCA_011170035.1. NCBI lineage: Eukaryota > Metazoa > Arthropoda > Insecta > Orthoptera > Gryllidae > Teleogryllus > Teleogryllus occipitalis. The sequence goes on from BLKR01000016.1 coordinate 137,744, forward strand.
TGTGACGATGGTGGTGGCGGTGACTACCAATCTGAATGGTGACGATGGCGATGAATACTATCCAAGATCAGTGGTGAATTCCCCAATACCCGGCGTATACCGCCGGTATATCTAGTATAATAAATATTTCATAAGTTTGGCAATCCTCTAAAAAGTTATTGAGATTTTGAGAGCTCCAAAACAAATGCGATAAAGTAACTATTTTGCTACCGAGAGCCAGTCTTTCGCATTCGTAAGAGCTATGAAGTGCGTTAGAGTGAGAAGTTTCAAACGGTTAATGCTGTCCAGAGAAATCGCTACCGCAGGTAATGCCGGCCGCGATAACCTAGGACTCCTCACGTTTCAAGGGCGGGGAGAGGGGACGATGCGCATCAGGACGGCCGGTAGGCACCGCAAAATATTGCGGTGAACGGTCCTTCTCTGCTCGTTCGTAAATTACACTCCTCTCAAGTTTTTGTGAAAATGGAGTGTGTTAATGATTCAGAAGTTAGTGGTTTGTGTAATTGTCGTGTAGAACAATTATTAAGGATGGAATTTCATAGCATTGGGGTTTCAGAAAAGCTCAAAATAAAAGATAACGTTAGAAGTAGCTTCCGTAAAGTGCAGTATACTTGAAATAATGTTCACGATTCACCACCGTCTAGGATAGATGAATGTTTGGAACAAATGAACAACGATATATTTTTTTGTGGAGCATTTTACTTTCCACATCATAAAAACTGTGTCTCTGAGACCTAAAATCAAGAGAAAAACAACCTCTTTACCACATCATTTGAATGTTATTCATTTGTACATCCCATAAATTGCCCATTACATTGCTCGCAGGCTGCACGGCTCGATCGACTACTTTCTAAAACTGAAGGCTTGATGCTTCACGCTGGTTTTATAACACGTTTGCCGTTCATATGTGGCATTCTCGTATATAAATAAGAATCACAAATAATATTCGTAATTTTAATGAGAAAATAAAATTTTCGGTCACAGTCATTTCTAAGGTAATATTTTCTCTGGCATTTTTAAATCATTTGTAGAAAAAAATTCCGGATAATGTGACATACAATGGATGCCTCTGACATAACTGCCTGATGGGGAGGATAAAGAAAGCGACATGACGTAGCGAAGGGTTGCTCAAATGCAAGAATTCGGAGGCCCGTTGCGGTTGTCCGCGTGTCACTTGCCTTTCACTAGAGCAGTACCTAGCGGCCTCCTCCTTCCTCCCGGGCAGACTCGACAGCAGCGGGCCAGTCCGCACCTGTCGCTCGGAGACACGCTGGGCCGCAGGACACCCCAAATGAGCTGGGGCAGCCCTGGCATAACGCAGTGCAAGCAATTAACGTTTCGATTGTCTCGTTTCTATCTCAGAAATTTGTTTATACGCAATAAGATATTAGCTTATCACGTGCAGTCATCTTCTGTTGGAATTACACGAACTTTGTAATGGGGAGGCTGTTGACATTAGGCGGAGTAGGAAGTCGTGGGACACGGAGAGAAGACCGGAATTGACTCGCAAGTCGACATCAGTATCAAGGTAGCGGCCTCCTACTCTTCTGAGGAGCCATGCTGCATACTCTGGTGAGTAGTTTTAATAATTAGCTTCACCCGTGCGGATATTCTGTACTTTATAAATCATTGTGTTGAAAGCATCAAGACCCCCCCACATGTGGGAAGGAAGAGTTGTGAGGATGGTGGATAGGTCAGAGAGATCCGGAGTAGAAATGCCCTGATGAAGGCTGAATAAAAGCCGAAACGTTGGCAATTTAATTTTTTTTAATTAATAAAGTGTATATCATAGTTGCTAATTGTAGTTACTATATTCTACATGCTAAATGCTATATTGCAGTTACTAATTATTTGCCCACTAGAATCCTTATAAACTTGTTTCCGAACATACGTAGTGAAAAACAATTTAGGACAACATGGAGATAATTTAAATTTTCACAAGCTGCAAACAAAACTATTTATGGATATGAAGCAACAAAATTTTAATGACATAAGTTTTCAATAATTTACTGGAAATAGAATCTTTTTTTTTTTCTTTTCACCTAATTGAATTTCCATTTTACAGCTCTTTTTCTCCCAGTATCATGACTGATGCACTGCATATTTTAAAGTGAGGTTGAGGAGAGACAATACAAAGTCTGAAACCTTTTTAGGTCTTCAAAGGTTTTGACAGTCCTGTCTGAATTTTAATATGACTAATACATAATTTGTAAAATCTCTTTACCGTATTTAAAGATTGGATTGCCTATACTCAGTTTTCCCCTCTTTGCTCACCCAATTGTTTTGAGCAATGCAATACCATATGCTCTTGTTACGGTCTTCATGAAGGCTGAAATTGGTGAAGTTCACATTAATTTTCTACAGCCCCACAAATCAAGCTCTTAGAAATCAAGCTCTTAGAAATATAGCGTAGCTGTCATCTGCTGATTGTCTCTCACATCGCCCAGGCCTATTTTGTACTGCCATCTGACTGCTACTGCTACAATATTGAAACGCACTGCTCTTCGGGAAGAAGGCTTCACATTAACTCATAAAAAATTAGGATTGGCCCTCTCTGGTCCGCTGCACCTCACAAATCACATTTCGCCCATCTCTGGAAGTACACGAATCATTTTTGCTTGCCCGCAGTCTTCCTCGATCAGAGCTCGTAGGAGGTGCGTTTCAAAGAACGCCGCTGATGTGACGCTATTGGAACCGGTGCCTCCCTCCAGGTAAGGGAATTAATTTATTATTTTAGAGAAAGGTGAAAAATCATCATTTTTTAAATAAACATTTCATTATTTCAATATTCTTTTGTATAAAAAACCTAAATTTTTAAATTAAAATAATTTTTGTAAATAAAAATGTTATTTATTATGATCAAATAAGGACATCAATGTCTCTTCATTTAGAATTTTTTATTAAAAGAACAGTAAAAGCTGTTTATGACGTATGGGGGAGAAGTATCATCTGCAAACGTTTCCTTGAGATCCAGAGTCCATAAGCCACTCTTATTACACATGTTACACCCTGAATGATGAATGAACTTACAAACAAAGCGAGGACAGCTACAATTGAAAACTAGAAATTTTCGCTCCCGAGAAATAGAAAATTAATTTGCATCGGTAAACGAACTAAATATTTAATTTTATAGTATTGCCAAGAAACCACACACCCCAGTTCCATTCCTAACATTCGTTGAAGGAGAGCTTAGCTGGAGGAGGGAATGCTGTTAAATGCATTAAATCTATTGTTAAAATAAATATTATTTACCTTTTGATACTCAATATCCATTTACAATACGCTAAGAACACATGAGAGAATATTTTGTTTTAGAAGAAACCATGGTCAGTGAGGACACTCAGACCGGTAAACTGCTATTAAGAAACGAATTCACACTTTTTTCTGCATCATGCACGTGTGAAGCCACAAGATGAGTTGAACTGTAAAAAGGCTATTCCTAAGCATTTGTAACAACTATGTAAAATTTAGGTAATAATTATCTAAAAGTTACATGGTTGTTACAAACCCTTAGAAAAAGTTAACGCTATGTTTATGGGAATATATTCAGAAAGATTGCATACGCAGGGATGACGAAATTATAGATAGGGCAACACCTATTTCTTAGGCGACCGAGCGCTGTCCCAATACTTCCTCAAATGTTGAGCAGGGCGAGGCCTTCCAGTAACACGTAAAAGAACTCTGTCAGCAAGTTCAGATCTTATTTATATATGATTGTTAAAAGCTGCTATTCACTTTGCGATACGTTGATCTGTTTAGAAAGATCACATGGGCACATATGACAGATGACCGCCACGGCGAAGGCCATTTTTCTTTTTCTATGGAGACGAAGGGCTGACTTTTCCTTCCCTCTGCAGGAGAAAAGTCAAGGATTTTTCAGCTCAACGAAAAGAAGGGCACAAACATTTTTGACGAGATGATCGGTAGATCACCGACTTACTTCCCGGGCGATGCTGGGTTGTCTCACTGCTTAACTGCCTTGACCAAGAGGGGGCATAACCTAAGGTCTTTATGACAAACGCAAGGAAGTAAATTGACACCCAATATGATCCTCACAGATGAAACCAAAGTTTGTGGCACATTTATTGAGAAAGTTCACTTCCATAAGTTCGAGGAGATGATCGCCAGAGCGACACCATACTTCCCTGACGATGGATCTTTTTATTATGTTAACTCTCTATGATCGTTGCATATGCTCTGGGTTGTGAGGGGCCCATCAGTTGAGAATGTTTGTTTGTGCAGGTTCAAGGCGATGATCGCCAAGGCGACGCCCCATTTCCTGGGCGAGGAAGGGCTCTCCCGGTGCTTCGCTCCCTGCTCAACAGGTGCGCGGCGACGAGCCTTTCAGGCCACCGCGAGGAAGAGCCTGGCCAGCGGGCTGGGCGTCCTGGCTTTGGATCCCAATGGGAACATCGTGGGGGGCCTCTTCGCCTGCCCCCTGCACCGGGACGAGGTCATCGGTGTGGATATCCACTCCATAGGCGAGTTCACAGAGGAACATTAATTTTAACAATGATACATAATGCATTATTTACCATTTGTACTGTATAAATGTGTATAAACAACCTGTTTTATTATTATTATTATTTATTGATTTTGATGGATGTACATAGGTCAGTTGTAGTATAAACTTTACATATGTTTGATAGACTTACTTACTAACTTATACTTAAAACTTATTTCTAAGACTTAAATCTAACATAAGGTTGAGGATGCCCTATTGGGTCCTCTATTCTGGTTCAAATTCGGAGAAGGTTTTAAGGAATATATTGTAGGGGTATCTGTTTTTTATTCTGGTATGGTTTGGGTTTTTAGCGAGTCTAAAGGTTGCAAGGGAAGAGATTTGAGGTAAATAATAATAAAAGTTGGTGGCTAAGTATGTGATGTGATGTTCGATAAGTTCTAAGTTGAGTTCTTTGTGAAGCTGATGATTCGTGACAAACCACGGTGCATTGGTGATGGTTCTGAGAAATTGGTTCTGAATGATTTGTAGTTTCTTTAGATTGGTTTTTGCGGAATTTATCCAGATGGGACAAGCATACAGCAGTAGCGGTCTTAGAATGGCTTTGTATATTTCAATTGAAGAATGATATGGTAATGGACTGTTTCTATAGATTAAAGGTTTTAATTGTAGTAGTTTTATTTTAGCCTGTTTTATTTTTTCGTCTATGTGCTGTTTCCAATTCAGTTTAGTATCTAAGTTTAATCCAAGGTATTTAATAGGTTTGTTATGGGGGTACCAGTTTAGTTGATTGTTGTTTAATGTTAGGGGGTGGGGTAGGTATAGGGTCTTAGTGTGAATATTTTTGCTGCGGTTTTGGATGAATTCAGTTGTATTTTAAGTTTGGATGCCCAGCTATCGAGTAAGTTGAGGTATAGTTGAGTTCTATTTCTGATGTCAATGATAGAATTGCCAGAAGAAAATATTGCTGTATCGTCCGCAAATTGGGCTATGTGAATATTCGTTAATTTAGGAAGATCTGCAACGTATAAGTTGAATAGTGTGGGTGAAAGTGGTGAGCCTTGGGGGAGTCCTGCGTTAATTAGTCTAGGGTTGGAGTGATGATTATTAACATTCACTGAAAAAGTTCTATTGTTGAGAAAGCTATTGATAATTGATTTTATGTAGTATGGGGTGCCAATTTGTTTAATCTTGTACATTAAGGCTTGGTGCCATGTCCGATCAAACGCCTGAGTGATATCTATAAATACGCCTATTGTGTGATGTTTTTTCTGGAATGCTGTGTATATGTGTTCGGAAATTCTTAGTAACTGGTGTTGAGTAGACACTTTTTCCATAAATCCAAATTGTTCTTTAGGAATTATTTTCGTTATGTGTAGGTAATTGTTTAATCTTTTAAGAATAATTTTCTCGAATATCTTTGATAAGGATGGTAATAGACTGATCGGACGATAACTGTCAACGTTTGCAGGATTTTTGTTCGGTTTACAAATAGGAATAATGATAGCATGTTTCCAGGTATGCGGAAAGTAACTTATTCTGAGACACGAATTGTAGATGTTTGTGAGGGTGGCTATTGCTGGTGGGGGTAAATGTTTTAATACGATATTATTTATATTGTCGTGTCCGGGTGATTTTTTAAGAGGCAGTTTATTAATAATTTTTTTAATTTCAGAGGGTGAAATGTAGTGTATTTTTTGGTGAGGTCCATATTCTTGTTCTGATGCTGATTTGGTTATAGTGATGTGTCCAGGATGGAAATTAGTGTTGTTGACAGTGAAAGTTGAAGCAAAATATCTTGCTAGTTCTTCTGCCTTTTGGTAGGATGTGTATGCTTTATCTGTTGTTGAGTTTATAGGAGGTATCGTGTTTTTCTTCTTAAGTATTTTTCGTGTGAATTGCCACAGGGTGTTATTACTGACGCTGAGCGACTGGATTAAGTTATGATAGTTTTGGCTATTGAAGTTAGTTATAAGTCTCTTTACGATATTTGTTAATAGGTTTAGTTCCCTCTTAAGTTCAGGTGTTCTTAATCGGTACCAAAGTCTTCTAGTTTTGTTTTTTATTGAAATTGCTTTCAATATTTCTTTGGGTAGTATTTTATGTCTGGTTGTATTTGAGCCTGGTGGAGTAGTTAATTGTGTACTTTTTATAGTAGAGTGTATCATTTCGTTGAAATGAGAGATGGATTGGTCTATTTCCAACGGGGTTTTTAATATTTTTATTTTGGGTAAGGAATTTATTACTGTTTTTTGAAATTTGTGCCAATTAATTTTTATTGAGTTTGGTTTAGGGGCGGGGGCGTGTTGCGGTATAAGTTGGTGTGTAGTAATGATTACCGGGATATGATCAGAGCCAAGTTCGAAAGTAGGTGTGGAGTAAAATTTGATATTAGTATTTGTGATGCCTATGTCAAGGATGTCCGATTTACGAGTACGATCCTGAGGGTGGTATGTTGGCTCCGAAGGGGTGAGTATTCTTAGGTTTGAATTGTTTATTAGTTGAGCTAGGACTTTCCCGTTGTGGTTATTATTTTGACACCCCCAGCTTACGTGTTTTGAATTAAGGTCACCCAACAGCAAAGTTTTCTCGGTAGGTTGAAATAAATTAGGAAAGTTTGCATTTATAATTTTGGCTGTGGGGGGCTTATAAGCTGTTATAATTTTCCATGGTTGACTATTTATAAATATTTGGATAGCAACAGTTTCGATTCCTGGTGTGTCGGGTAGATTAATTTGGTGGTGATAAAGATGTTTTGACCGCGATAAGTACCCCTCCTCCCCTATTTTCCGTTCGATCTGTTCTATAAGTGCTGTAACCTGGAATAAATAGTTTATTTTTTTTATTCAGGTGTGTTTCAGTTATGCATGCTACGTCAATTTTATGATGATGCAGAAAATGAATTAGTTCTGTTTTTTTATTATTGATGCTATTGGAATTCCAATTCAAGATGGATATATTATTAGTGGGTTGAGATAAACAACCTGTAACAACTATTGTACTACAGCCTCCGGGACAATGACCCCCATCTCGATCAGGTTTTTCGTCCAGTTTCCCTGATTCATTGAGCAAATGCTGAGATGGCCCCTTCTTTAGCCTCTGGACATAAATGTAACTTCATTTTCTGGGCACGTCTTTTAGAATGCAGTGGGAAATACAATTATTCAAATTATCGTTTCCATGTTGTCGCGGCAGGATGTATTATTCCGAAGGACAACATGGATAAGAGCCAAAAATTATTGCTTATTTATCCTTGAAAATAGATTTTATTACATGGGAGGGTTTTTTTTCAAAATTTAAGTAGTATATGAGTTAGTGTAGGGATCACAGAATTTTGAAAATGTGCACAAAATTCACTTTTCCCCATAGCACGTCATACGCAGTTTTAATTGTTTTTTGACGTAAAATAAAATAAACAGTTTTTAAACAAGCTCCGTACACATTCCGGATACGTGATAAGTTTACCAATTCACTTTCATCCGGGGTGACCCCTGGGATAGCAATATAATCGCTCGCTATCCACCGCTGGAACCAGGACTCAAATCCCAGTTGGTTCAAGTAACATTTTTGGTCAATGTAGCTGGCGCTCGGTAGCTTTCCATGAGGATGTCCTGTCTCTCCTGCCTCCCACTTAACTCTTGCTTCGTCGTAATTCACATCGAACTTCATAATCACATATCTAACAAAATATTAGTACATTCCCCAAGGTATTACTGTAAGAGTTCAGCACTAATATCATAATAGTTATTTATATATCTAGGGCGTTAAGTAGATGTTTTTGCACCGAGGGCTTCTGGCCGGCACGAAGGGCTTCTGGCCCGAGGGGTTAGAAGTCACCTGAGGGGCAAAAACATCTAGTAACGCCCGTGGTGCATACAACACTTCATAGTTTACTAGTTCGTTGCTGAATCAAACGAGAATTCGAAACATTTGATAATTTTGCTTGCGTCTAAAGTGAAAAGACGCATTGTAATCGTCATTTGTCAATATGATGCCAGATAACCAAAACAGTGTATCTAATTACTATTGCGTAATCGTTGTTGGAATAATTTGTTCGTACAAAATGAAGAATATCGAAATTCCCGCGGAAAGTCTCGCAAAGGCTAACAAAACTACGGACAGTTGTTTCCAATCAAATCTCGAGAGATATATGAAAATGACTATTGTGTATTTGAGAGTTCTATGGAAAATGTGTGAATTGCGATGATGAAACGGTAACTTAAGGTTATTTGCCATTATTGTCAAAAGCTATTTAGAATATTTTGTAACATCAAAAAATAACATTTCGAGGATGTTAGCCGATGAGCCTTATCTATCTTATTGTTACTACGCAGTAGTACCGCTACTCAAGAAGCAGAAGTATTTCTAAAGAAAGGTGATACGTGACAGTGAAACATGAGTGACAGGTGGCAATTTAAAATTCACGAGAACATTCCAAAATTTGCAATTTTCAAATCAATTAAGCAAAATAAGGTTTATAACGAGTTATTTTACTTATTTGTCCATTATGACATTTATTTATTGTATTTGCATACTTCTGAACTTCAATATATCGAATTCATAAAAATGTTGTTTGTGTTGTATTGGTATTAGAGCGGGCCATAAAGTATTCAAAAGACCCGAGGGTCATAAAGAATCCGAAAGGCCCGCAAGGGTATTAACAATACCGTTACGTGTTTTGAGGTCCATAAACACGCAGAAATGAAATAGTAAACCATAAAAAATATTAAAGTACCGTTTTATCTGCTCCGCAAACACATTTGCCCCTGATTTTCAGGAGGTACGTATTCGTGATTGCTCATATCCTCATACTATGAAGGCGCGCAAAATCTGCTTTTGAGTATGACCTTTTAGAGGACAGGTTGCAATACACCCCTTCGCTCAGACCGAGGTTAACGTCGCCCGGACAACGGCGGGAACTAGGCAGAGAGCGGGGGAGGGACAATCAGACGGCCTCGTAAGCAGCAAGCAGTGGAAGCGTCAAAATCAAACGGATAAACCTGGACGTCACTGAGAATCGAGACAGAGTGTCACGAATACGGATTGGTAAAGTTACAAGATCGATACGCGTTCGGGAAAGTGAGCGTTTTACACGTATTGTTTTGGCCTTCCAGACTAACACGAGAGTCTCTGGACATCCCTGTGAGGATATCAGTCACAAGTGAGCGGCACCTGTTTCTTTTTCGGGTTACGTGACCTTCGTTGGCTATCCTGAACGTCAGTGCGTGTAACCCTCATCGGGATGCAGGACCGAAAACGCGCGATTTATGTCGTGTTTAGCTTCCACTGATCTTTCGAAGTGACAGCATAATGATGTTTACCAAACTTTATAATCGTATATTGATTGAATCATTGTGTTCTTTACTTAAAGCACTGGCGACATTTTCAAAGTTTTCTGAAAAATGACTCCAAATGTTTTGTTCGAATGTATCAATTGAAGGTTATAACAATGGGCAGGTCCGATTTTCGTTGAAACTTTTTTTAAAATGTAAAAGCAGACCTTTTATATCTGTATTTTGATTCTTGACCTCAGTGATGTTATCACGGTAGGTTACGTCTTCTGGGAACCTAAGCACCCAGATTCGCGCCTCAGACTTGCGAAATATTTTTGCACGGTTGGAAGCACTTTTGCTGGCTCAACTAGTATTATAATACATTAGTATTCCTAGTTTCAAATCGATGAAGAACGTTTGAAATATTTTTGAATCTGCACGAGTTCAACTGACTATGTCAAAATGTTGTTTATTCGATTCAGAAATTTTCTGTTTCACAGGATCTGAAATTGAAGATCCACAAGAAAAACACATCTTGCGCTTCCTGACTTTAATCCATCAGCGCCTAGACTTGTTCTCAGTGCTAGGAATCTCCGAGATTCTGGACTGCGCGCTGATATTCGTTGAGAAACCGTACCGAGGGCAAGGTAAGGCATTGACAGCGCATGAACATCTGTCAGCTGAGAAGGTTATTTATAAGCTGAATTTACCAATATTTCTGAACAGTTTGAAAGAAGAAATTTTTAGATTATAGAATGGATATCAAAATTAACATAAGCAATGCGAAACAATTGTCTTTTTGAAAAAAATACATACAGTAATATCTACTAACACATATAAATCAATGTCTACCATGTACAACACCAACTAAATATTTAGGACTAATAATTTACAGAAATTAAGAAAGAAAGAATTTCACACCTACAGCATTAAAGGTATGTCTTCAATCCTTAACTTTATGACACATAATAAATTACATCATATGTCTATGGCTCATAAATGTCATTTACGTTCGTAAAAGCTCTTGGTATGTAAAATGAAGTCGAAAACAGGAGCACCGTTGTGATATATTCCCCACAGTTTCCACGCAAATCGCATTTTGAAGCATACGCAAAACGTTTCACACTTCGAATTTGAGTGACCTTCGTTTACGGTTTGATTCCGCTAATTGCAACACTTTGCAGCCAACAGAAAGCCTTCGCAAAATGTATTTGATCAAGATGTTGCTCACAATCCTGTTCGGAGTACGTTATGCAGTAATGTCGCACTGCTACATAAATGAATAATGTAATATTGGTTACGAGGGAAATATGAAAACAGTTGAATGATGCTACACATTATCTTATGGAGAGAGTTATGAGAGGGAATGGGGAGGGAAATATGAAAAGACAAAATAATCAAGACAATAGTAGTAAATTAGTAAATCTGAATCAATTAAATTAGATAAACAAATAAAATTATGTATGAACCACGAGTGGTAATTGGTTATAACTTATAAAGCCCTTGTCACATAGATTCCTAGCATATGTGTATATTTATTGTATTGTATGTTTATTTGCAATCTGTTACATCCAAACAATAGGCAAATCCTTTGACAGTTTTACAAAGGAATGTGAAGGCACTGAGCATTTACTGACCTTCAAGGAATCATTTTCTGTAGTAAACAAATATAAATAGTATACACTATTAATATAACATCATAAGACAAATATAATCTAGACAGAACAACAACAAAATTCAACTTTCAACCAATACATAATACATTTACATTTTCGGTAATCATGAACATAATTACTTTTTAACAAAATCAAATAATTCTAAACTGCTATAGTTTATTAGAGTATAATTTTCGGGTATTTGGGTGATTTTTTAGGCGTTTGAAATATTTCTGGAAATTGAATTGAACTTCTTGGTATATTGTGTAGTGAATACGTATCAAGAATTTTTATTATAACACATTATGTTACTATTATAAACGTTTTGCTTGCCATTTGTTTGAAATCCCATAATTTCACAATGCACTAATCCAGAAATTGAATATTTTAATACAATTTTGTTCAACCTGGGGAGAAAGTAATCGAATTAACTATTTAATTATACTAAACAATTAAAACATGAACAAATAGAAAAAGTAAAAGTAGCAAAGGAATTCGTTATGATAGTAATTGAACTATACTTGTTTTTTTTTAACGTGGCATCGTCACTACAGCTCACAACTTTAACGGCTCCCAATTGGAGTTTGCCTTCCCTCTCCCTCTTTTGCGCGTGACCTTGAGATGCCACGTTAAAACAACCAAACATAAGGAAACGAGAAAATAACTTCTACAGTTCTCCTCGATGTCCGAAAGCCTCACCTCCGGGAAGAACTACAGTGCCCTTCAGTACAGAATATTTCCTTTTTCGATGTCGACTTTTTCAATTTCCAGTTTGAGAGTAGGTAAAGTCAGTAGTAAAGATAACAAAATGGATGTGGAAACTCGCGTCAATTCCTCAGATTTTGAAGCACATGAATGTGAGTTTTTGATATTAGAAATATAATTCCCTATTATTCAGTTCAACTAAAAAGCGACCACTAGTCTTAAATGGTTATACAAATATTGTGTGAAAGTTAATTATAATCTTTTTAATTTCAGACAGTAAATGCATTTGAATTTTTGACATTCAAGATTTTATTCTGTGAAAACTGTTGATTTTTACTTTACATTTTGCATGTAAGTTGTTGTTTTTTTACTTGCTTTTCGACAGGGGTCAACATATTACAAGCTTTTATGAATGTATAGGGACACTGCATATTTCATCTTTTGTTTCAAAACTATGAACGACATATTTTAGTCGAAAAAGTTAATAAAATAATTAAAGAATGGTCTCAATTTTCAGGTCTGGCCACACGAATGGTGATGACTCTCTTGAAGCAGGCGTCTGAGAGAGGATTTCTGGCAGCTAAATTGGAATCGACTTCTTTGGCATCTGCCAAAGTCGCTGTCAATGCATTCAGCGATATTTGCTCCGTGCCGTTCACGCAGTACAAATCCAACGGCGAAGTCATTTTCGCCAACGCCACACCTCCTGATGACGTCATCGTAGTGCGCGCTTGCCGATTGCAGAAAGAGAAACCGTTTCGTGTTCTTTTGACGGAATTCGAAGTAAACGATGCACGCACGAATTATTTGGTGCATTCCAAAAATATTTAAAGACAACCTACTAGAACCCAATTTCGGATTTTCTAACCACTCGTGCCCAATGTGTTTGTGTATGTGTTTGTGTATGTACGTGTGTGTGTGTGTGTGTGTGTGTGTGTTGTATGTGTATGTGTCTATGTGAGGGAGTGCAAGTTTGAATAAGTGTGTGTATTTACACAATTAAAATGTAATAGAACGACCAAGAACATGTCACTTTGTAGATTGCAACATAAAAAAATTAAATGTGTATTTTAAGGGTCAAGAAACCGCTGCACAGTGGTTAATTTTGGTTCCGTAGCAGTAGTGTACAGTTTTTAGAAGCAATTAAAATGATTAATAAAGTTTGTAAAAGACTTTTAAAAACTCGTTTGCTGAGTTAACAATGAACCTGTACAGTTGTATCCGAAAGTTCCAGTTTTACGACTCATAAGGATGACGAATAATTTATACACGAGACAACACACACCCATGCGCCAACGATCTCTTCCCTCAACAGCCTTTAATTTTGAATGATTCCACACGCAGTTTCTTTTATTTGTTTATTCTCTCGAATACTTTCTTGCATGCCCTGCTCGGAATCTACTCCTCTACGTCTCAACTCCTACGCGTCTTCAGAGAATTGGCATATATTTCATGTGCCAAAAACCAGTCATCGCGGTCACATTCAGATGTAAAATTTCTTACGCATAAACACAAAAGGCATGAGAATTAAGGAAGTGACCATTAGCCGATTCATAGAAAATGACTAAAGATTTTGACTACAGATTTTTCCTTGAAATAAAATTTGTTGCTCATAAATAGCTCTTTCATGAATGTCATGAAGATTTTTTTTTTATTTTAGTAGTTTTCGTGCAATAGTGCGAGCAATATTTGCAATTTAAAAAAATACAAAAACAAGATTTTCTCAAAAACGGCTCCACATTTTTTCTTTAAATTTTTAGTAGAGGTAATGCCAAATGTAGCATATGCGTTGACAAAAACGCCATACAGCCCTATTCTTTTGTTTTTTCAAAAACTAAAAATATTTTTTGACTTGTCTCTCTCGTCAGTAATATTTATATTAAAGGCGATTTCTTCACATTATTATATTTATGAGTACATGTAATTTAAATAGAGACAAGTTTTCCGAATTTATTAAAGAAAATTCTCCGAATTTGTTAAAGAAAATTTGCATTTAGAAGCAATTTTACTCTTCAGTTTTATTATTAAGTAATATTTTAATTCTACTATTAGGGGACCACAAAAATAGGGAAAATATTTAAAAAAAGAATATTTTTTGATAAAACATTTTCTCAATATACTAAATAATACATGAAAGTACCCTAAAGCATTACATTAATTGATACAATAGTACAGGGATCGAGATGGAGCCATGCGATCCACGGACAAATAAGTAAAGGAACAGGGCCGAGATAGGCCTTGCGATATTTGAGGAGCACAGAGGTGCTCTTCACTAGGAATGTCCCCAGTGAGGAAGAGAGTGCGGCAAAACCGAAAAGCTTTCCCGGACTGAAGAGAATAGGAAACCAACTAGTACGGGGGGACTTAATGCCATTCTGTAGCACTAGTTTAGTAATCGTTCTGTGGTTTAAGATACACGTAATATCAGGATTAAATATTATTTCAAGAATCCTTGCATTACATTTACTACAAAATGAAAATCGTAGATTTTCGAAGCTCAATCTTTTAGACATTTGGAAAAGAAACTACACTGGAAGAGAGACCTGGCAAAAATATACATCAAACGCTGGAGCATCACCACTTGAAATATGAGAGACGAGGTCAGCCGGCAGAGGAACAGTCAATCGAAGGCAGGCAGCCGATACGTAAATAGCGTGGTCGGTTGGCGATTCGCCTTGAAGTTATGTGGTCCAGAGGGAAACAGTGGGACGGTTTCCTCCAAGCACATGACAGACTTATAAAATAACTGATTAACCTTCCTAAATGACGATACACGTAATATCAGGAGACAAGTCATCTTATTATCACCAGGTTCATAACCTCCCCCCTCCCCACCAAGAAACAGGAAAATACGAATTGAAGTTTTGAAATGCCATTTATTATATTATTTTGGTTATTTCTAATTCTAATTAAATCAATTAAATAATTATGTTAATAAAAATTATCGTTATTTTATATTCTTCTACAATGAGTAATAGATAATGCGCTTTTGTTGACACTGAATCCTAAATAGAAATTCACGGCCAATGTAAAATATACTTACACAAACCATCTGCCCTACAACGATTTTCAATACTAAACTATCGTTTTATAAACTTTAAAATTTAAGAGGACATAGAACCCTTTAAAACAAAAAGCATCTTCAACTATTTTTTTCATAGAAGCATCGAGCATCAATCAGCATATAACGGCAGGGGCGAAGACCGTCAACGTGAACTATAGACTCTCTCCTATAAGCCCAGCTAAGTCTTCTGTCTAATAATTTCAGGACCGCAGGACCGGGAGCGGTAGCTCAGTGCATCAACTGATGTCACTGCAGCGCCTCTGACCGGGAGGTCCTAGGTTCCCACTCCCCACGGCGGCAGGATTTTCGACACTAGCTTTTCAGCTAGGTCGAATTCAGTCGCTGTCTGGAGGAGAATTCTAGCGGACGGCTGCTCTGATCGGTAGTTTTCCGTGGTTTCTCCGATCAACACCAGGCGAATGCCGGAGCAGTACCCTAACAAACGGGCCACGGACCGCGCGCGATCTGGCCTTCCTCTTCCTTGTCCTATCCTCTCCCCTTACACACACACACACACACACACACACACACACACACACACACACACTTACACTAACATGCACTACACTACCACATATTCCGGGAGACCGGTCGGCAGCTTAGAGCTTGTCCCGGCTGGGGCGGTGCCCCGCTGGTGGGAAAGTCCTGGATAGGGGGAAACCCCACTAGCCGACGGTAGGTCGTCGCCGGATCTCGCCATCCAGCGGGGGAAGCTTTTGAGTATCTCAGTATATTATCATATTACTGTATGAAAGGCAGTAGACAGAGACAGGTTGAGAGGAACATTACAAAATCACAAAAAGTTAGACACGAAGAAGTACATAGTAACAGAAATATCTTAATTTTGAGAAACATTACTTAACAGTCCATCATATAAACTAGTAAATTTAATAGATTCCACCTGTGTATTCAAGCAAGAAGTTTTGATGTATAACATTTTTAATATTAATCTAGGAAATCAGAATTGTTCGCGGGCTAAAATTTGTATATCCTGAAAATATACGTTGGGAAGTTGCAACTTCATGTGTTAGAGAATTTTGTCTACATGTCAGGTCTTTTATGTTTCTTTTGTGTTCAAGTAGTTTTGTGCTCAACTTACGTTTAGTTTGACCAATGTATGATCAATTGCAATCTGTACAATTGATTTGCAAGTAGAACTGTACACATTTATATTCTCTTAACACATTTGTTTTCCCTGAAAAAATGAGATTGCCTTACGCGTTTCTCAAAGCTCTTAGCTCCGTTTTCTTAGCTCCTTGCGCTACTGAGGGGAATCGCTGCTGTTCAGGGAAAATTCAAAATTCCTTACTCATGTTCCGTACACTTAGAAACCTTCACATTTTAACGGAATTCCTACACCTTAACAGTTCGAAAGAATTTTGTCGGCCGGATTTCGACTTATGTCGCTGTTTCTTTACCAGTGATTCCGATGTACTATCTATTCCAGTCTTGCTTTTGAAATCAAGCTGAAATAAATGAGAAGAAATAATCTGCTTAGCGGCAGATTTTTATGAATAATCGCAATACCTACTATTAAACCCACTATGTAGTTTTTTTATTATCCAGGTAGGCAGTTCGTACAAAAAAGAGGAAGTGTGACTTTCCCATCAATTTCAATATTAGCGAACAAATAGAAAAGACGAAGTGTAAGAAGTGTTACATGAAAAAAAAAATAGAAATAGTTCATCCACTGGGCAGGTGGAGAAACATAATTCACACAACCTGCACCGACGTTCTGAAATGAAAATGTTCAGCAAGAATAATCACTTGCGGATCAAGGCTGTCAACTTCCAAGATACAATGACGAGAGTACGGGACGTCAATGAACCACTACTGTTGACAGAGAATGACCCAAAAGGAACTCATTGTCGGTGGCCAATTAACGTGGATCATCTCTACCCCACTTCTTCAGAATTAGAGTAACGAAATACAGGATCTGTTCTGAGATTATAACGTGCGGCTCTTTTCCAAAAGGAGCACAGATTGCACAACTTTAATTGTGACCTTCATTATTACGAACTTCAGACCATTAGCCTGCGGAATGCTTAAAAATTGTACATGTAATTCAGATGGAATTACCACCCATCAACTCAACAAACCCACATTTTATTTATTAGTCGGACCCGTGATAACATTCCGCACTTTGGTTATTATTGTTTTATAGTGAAATAGGTGCAGTTGAAACTGCTTCAAACAGCCAGCCGCTGGACTCTGCATACATTACATAGACCCGGTACTGTCCATATTTAACAAGCTAATATTATTAATAATTTATAAACATATGTAAAGCTCTACAGCCTTGCGGCTACATTACACAGAACATATTTTATCATTATAAAATTTATTTTCGACGTAGGTCTGTAGATTCTTCAGTTCTGTGCCAGGAAGTGGGTTTACCCAAGAGAGTTAAATCTACAAGTTACTGAGAAGAATTAAAAGATTCAAAATAGTCCCACTTCGTAGAACAGACATCCATAAACGTAAAGGTTAATTTCAAGGGCCTACAAAACTCTGTTTTAGAGCTCGAAGCTATTTTAACGTATCTTTTAACATGTGTGCCGACTTGTATTAGTACATATTTAATTTTTCCTAGCATAATCTACAAAATTCTACATTTTTAATCTCCAATCTGCAAACTGGAGAGGGGGTGCATTCCTTCTCCTGCAGTAAGCATATTGAGGGATTGTGTGTCAATGACGACTTATAAATTTTACATAAACGACGAACAGAGTGTTATATGCAGAGGCGATATTTTTATCTAGTAAGAAGAACTTCCTCCAAAGTTATTGCACGACCCGCTTTCGTGCGCATGGTGCTCTTTGACAGGCTTTAGTTTGGAAGTTTTTGAAGTAGAAATCTACTCGCATCCATTTCATTAGCCAGTTGCAAATAAATAATTATGTTTTAATCAAAAGTGAAATATTTAAGTGGACTATAAGTTAGATATCTTCAGGGGAAGAAAAAGAATGTACACAGTACCGATGTTGATTTGTCGAAGTAGATTATACACACGACCTTTCATATTTGGCACCGTCGCTGAAGGATCAAGGTCGTCAGGGCAGTGTGTGTGACACTTCGACCGCCACAGCGCCCCTTAATTAAAGTAGGTGTTGCACACCGCCACATCACTTACTCCGCTAAGTGTGGAGACCCCACGGGTGGGAGTGACCCATTACGGGATGGTGGTAGACATCTCTGGCGGGCCAATCAGAACGAAACTAGGGACAATGGCAAACGAAAAGACATGTGATCTCGCGGAGATACGGGTGCAGGTAGCCAGCAAGGATGGCAACCGCGAGCTCTCGAACACGGATCCGAATGACGGGTCAGTGTGAAAGCAGTGGTCTGCGCACACACGCAAACACACAAACAAACAAACACACAAACAAACACACAAACAAACACACAAACAAACACACAAACAAACACACAAACAAACACACAAACAAACACACAAACAAACACACAAACACATACACAAACACATACACAAACACATACACAAACACATACACAAACACATACACAAACACATACACAAACACACACACAAACACACACACAAACACACACACAAACAAACGCACACACTCACACAAACAAACGCACACACTCACACAAACAAACGCACACAAACACAAACAAACACACACAAACAAACAAACACACACAAACAAACACACACACAAACAAACACACACACACAAACAAACACACACACACAAACAAACACACACACACACAAACAAACACACACACACACAAACAAACACACACACACACAAACACACACACACACAAACAAACACACACACAAACAAACACACACACAAACAAACAAACACACACACAAACAAACACACACACAAACAAACACACACACAAACAAACACACACACAAACAAACACACACACAAACACACACACAAACACACACACAAACAAACACGAACGATGCCCAAAAAGCAGGCCGAAGAATCGGAGAGGCTGTTCAAATGAGCACGGCAGGAGCCGTGTCCAGCGGGAGGCGAGTGCGTGGGTGGGGGAGGGGGTGCGCGCCACAAGCGGCCTTTGTTCGGCGCGCGGCGTCGCCGCGGCCCATTATCTCGGCCGCGGGATCAATTAGCGCCCGGCGCACCGCACCGCACCACGCGCCTGTTCGCCGCCGCCGCAGCCCCGCACAGTGGCCCCAACGACGCGAACAGAGGACGCAAGCTCTTTAACTTCGAAGGGAGCTACATTAATAACGAAAAATGTATTTGTACACGCTCTTTTCTTCATTTTAAACGTTGATTTTTAGTCTTGTAAATCTCAATGACAACCTTCTTTTACATCAAGAAAGAAGCCATTGTAGAAGGGTTAGTCGGTTTTTAAAGAGTGGTCTTTTATGAATCTTTCAAAAGAAACCCAACATTTCTTTTGTCATTATGAATATGTACTTGACCGTTTTGGTCGATTATTCGATTTTGCTGTCTAATTAACGGTGTCCCCCTTGCCTGGAAATAGTTTGATTTTCCTGCTTGTGGGTGAGGGAGGCACGTGGTGAACATGAGATATTCGCTTCACTTGCCTAAACTTTCTTCGTCACATTACTACAGAAACAGACCATTTTAAACAAAAGCTACAACTATTTTTGCCTGGACCGGAAATCGAACCTGAAACCACCCCACGGAAAGCTAGTTCGCTTCCCATGAGTCATCCTAGAGGTCCTTCCTTTGTCGTTATCAGTTCATATTTTTTCAAGAGCTGTAAATAACTGCAGTTATACATTTCTTAGGCGACCTGGATGGCCGAGGTGGCTAAGAGCGAGTACCGACTCAGCGCTTCGGTCCGAAGGATCGCGGGTTCGAGTCCCGCCTTGGGCATGGCTGTTTGGCCCTTGACTGTGTGTGTTGTCGCGGAGGGCCTCGCGTTCTGCTGACCCCAGATCAGAGGAGCCCGCAAGTTTTTGTCTAGTGTATGGTCAAATATGCGTCCCTTCGGGACGTAAAGGGCAACCGGCTGTCGGCTAGATAAAAGCTCTAGGAAAAAAATACATTTCTTATAACTAAGAAGGCATTTCGTAACTCATTAAAATTTCACTTCAATCTCCAGTCACATATTTTGAGAAAATATATTTCCTGAATGTTTGATGCTTATGGGATGAACACTGACTTGAAAAACAGCCCCTGTTGACGTGTTTCACGGCAGCAGAAGCAACACACATTGAACGGTTAAGCCAACGAAAACTATCAGAATAAAAAAACGTTGGTAAAGACGACACCAAGCCCATTTAAGCTTTTTATTTTTTTTCTTTAGCGTTATAATATTTCGCCGCTCGCCCGCCGGCCGCGTTGGGCGCAGTGTGCGGGCGGGCGGGCGGGCGTAGCGCAGTAGGCGTTGACCTCGCGCCGAGCGTCGAACCGCCGCCCGCCCGTGTGGTGGGCGGCGGCGCGCGCCTCGGCCGGATCGCCCCCACTCCTGTGTAATTAGCACCCGACCGGTGTACGAGTCCGTCTGATGCCACTGATACGGCGACCACGCGTTGCCAGCCCGGATTTGATACGGTGTGCGTCAGGGGACTAAATTGACTCTTCTGTTGCTCCTAGATGGATTCAATTCTCTAGTCACGGCCGTCAATTAATAACTGCACCTAATCATTCTTGTTACTCGGGATGAGAGGCGTACATAATGCCTCTTTGGAACTGTATCAAGTTTGAATCATGATAGGTACTGCTGTGATCGGTAATTTTCGTGGCTTAATGGGTTTCTTCAAGGACGATTTGGAGTACTGCCAATATACGCGTGCAGAATTATGAGATGACTGACGGAACTTTGTTTTTGCGCAGTCCACAGGTTGTTGCGGATCTGATAGACTTACGGTCATAGCTTCATTTCTTGATCGAGTAAACAACGCCTAAGCGTTTTCATAGTAAATCTCACTAATAGATGGATCATGGAGAGCGTATACACAGAATATATAAGATAGTCAGATATTAGATGACACGCTAGCTGGAAACGTCACATCTGTATATCTTAATTACATTGTCGATATCGCTAACTCGAGAAGTATTAATTCACAAGATATAAGGTGAATTTAAAAATACATTTACAGACCTGAGAAACATCCGAGAAATGTACGGTGTAACTGGAACTGAAAATATTTGTGTTCTTCCACAATTAAACGACCAATAATTCCGGTGTGTAATAAAGTGAAAACGACGTTGTTTCATATACATTAAATGTTTACATTCCAGAGTGTGTCATTACTAGGGTCCGGATTTTAATGACCTACAAATCAGCGAAATATGCAAGCATTTATGACCTAAAACCTATATAAATATGACCTAAAAAATAAAATATGACGTTATACAAGTTTATTTTTTAAAAATTAGTGCTAATTTTTTAGGTATAACAAATACAAAATGCACTCAAGAATAGATTGTGAGTACGGTACATACGGCTTGCAGTCTTTGGAACTAACTAGCATTTTAAAAAAATTGCTTGTGTCTGTAAAGCAAATCAAGTACAATACAATAAAACCCATCAAATCAAACGACTTGCTTTACTACTGCATACTTCTTGTTTGAAATAAATCTTCTCTTTCAAATAATCCTTTGTAGTATAATTTTTGAGTTTATTTGTGACAATATCACCTGATACATTGTCATGCGAGACACATTTCCAAGCCTTTTATTCTTGTGTCCTTAAAAATATGACCTATGTATGCATTTGGGGCAAAATATGGCTA
This sequence comes from Teleogryllus occipitalis, assembly GCA_011170035.1. NCBI lineage: Eukaryota > Metazoa > Arthropoda > Insecta > Orthoptera > Gryllidae > Teleogryllus > Teleogryllus occipitalis. The sequence continues at coordinate 159,633 of BLKR01000016.1, forward strand.
AAATATGACCTTTTATTAAAAACGGTCCTTAAAAATATGACAAATATATGCATTTATGGCAGAATTTGGCCCACATATGACCTTTCACTAAAAACTCTGTAAATATGACTTTATATGCACAATAAAAATGCGTTTTCCTGATCGACAATACCTGTATTCGTGCATAAATTATTTTTTTGTATACCATCATTATAAACGACCCTTTTCGATACCCCGAATCGTGCATAATCCAGTATTTTATCGCACGCTACATGACGTCATCGCCATTATTAAACGCGACATGACGTCATCACACATTCAGCCAATAGTAGCGAGAGAATCGTGGGGAGGTAGAAGAAGACGGAACAGCCGACCACCGTTTTCTCGCACGGATGTCAACAATGCCATCTTGAATTTGATTTCCAGAGGGCGTTGGATGTCAAGCACCCGAGACGTCAGAAGAAAGTTGTTTCGCGAAATTAAGTTTGATTCTCTTGTAAATTTATAATGCTGTTATACAAAAAAATAGCGTATGCAACTCGTTTATAATGTTGCTTTATTGCATTCGTACAAATTTGAAAACTCGCTCCTAACGTCGCTCGTTTTCAAAACATGTACTCATGCAATAAAGCTTAACATTATAAACTAATTGCATAAACTACTATTTCCTGATCGTCAATACCTGGATTCGTGCATAAATTGTTTTAAAATTCACCCGAAGGTTCAGAAAAAATATATGACTTGTCATTAAAATCCGGGCCCTAGTTAGCGCTTGAACCTACTTCCCACATTCAACACATCAACAAGCCAACCACTTCCCCGCACGTCCGCCTTCTCAACGGCGCGTCCTGACCCATTGGGCGCGCAGAGAGCAGGGGCGGAAGCAGGCGGGCTGCAGTTGATCGGGCGGGCGCTGTTGTCTCTTTCCCAGAGAGACTCCACTCCGCCCCATTCTCTGGCGACAGCCGACGCTTCAGATGCACAAAGGAAATGGAAATCCAATAGCGCCAGTTCAACACATTAGCGCCAATGAATCACGAGGCATTCAGCCCGACCGCGCGCCGCAATGTCAGCGCGTTGCAACACACGCGCCCTGGGCCCTCGACCTTCTAAGAGTCCGGTTCGTTTTTAGACCTCGGAAGTCGGCTAACATCTCCAACGTAGGACTTCTCCAAAGATTTCCTGTTAAACTTCTGAAATCATTAACCAATGCACCGTGGGAATCTTGCTTCTCAATCAAAAAATCAATTGAGTATTTCGTGTTTCTGGACGTGTCAACTGATGTTGCCATTAGCTCCAAACGTCTGTGGCATCCAGAGAACGTGGCCTTATTCCTCTTAGGCTAGAATGCGAGATCTGGAGCCGAACTACGACTCCGTTTGTCGGGGTTCCCATTCCAGGTATATTCACTAGAGGGGCAACGCCCGAGCCACGAACTCTGAACTCCCGCCATGTGTGGTAGTGTACTCCGTGAAAGTTTGTCTAAGTACGGGGAGAGGATGGGACAGAGGGGAGGAAGTGAAGATCGCGCGCGGTCCTTGATCCTTTTGCGAGGATACTGCTCCGGCATTCGTCTGGTATTAATCGGAGAAAGCATAGAAAATTATTGACCAGTGCAGTCGGCCGCTGACATTCTCCTTCCTCTAGACAGCGGCTGAATTCTATCTAGCTAAGTACCTAGGAACGAAAATTCGCCATTGTCGGTACTCGAAACCTAGGACCACTCTGAAGGTGAAGAACATATTGCAGAAGCAACATGTTCTTTAAGTATTAAAACACAAGGAGTAACAAACTACAACAATCTGAAGACTGCAATATTAGCAAAGGCTATCAAGACACCCAATTCATAAGACAAAAACCACTTTAGAGGAAAGCATTGATAAAAATAAACTAAATAGTTTTGAGCTTCTAGATTTACGTTACTTTGTAAGCAAGGGTCACCGCTGAGACATTTCAAAATATGTTTCTACACAATACTAACTGCCGAATTTTTTATATGAACGAATTTCACAGAAACCGAAAAAACTGACAACGTATAAGCTTAGTAAGTAATTTTAATGCAATTCATATTTTTTCATGAATATTCCTGCAAAAGATTTCATAACCACCGCAGAGGACTATTTTCACGTCACGCTATCACGATAACGTAATTTCCGTGTGAAATGATAAGCGCGTCGAGTTTATTTTGTTGGGTTGAGAGTACGGCTTAAGGAAGTTTTTTATATGAATCATTATGGGAAGTGTTGCGAGCAACGATGACATAGAACCAGCTGTGTTCTTTTCCCTCGGCGTTTCTGTACTCAGAAATCATTCCTGACAACGTAGTGATCACCCGAAAACTGTCATGTATTCAAAATTTTCATTATTCCGATTATTCCAGTAATACTGTACTCCTTGAATTCAGCCGCTGTCTGGAGGAGAATTCTAGCGGCCGGTTGCTCTGATCGGTAGTTTTCCGTGGTTTCTCCGATCAACACCAGGCGAATGCCGGAGCAGTACCCTAACAAACGGGCCACGGACCGCGCGCGATCTGTCCTTCCTCTTCCCTGTCCTATCCTCTCCCCTTACACACACACTTACACTAACATGCACAACACTATGACATACTCCGGGAGACCGGTCGGGAGGTTAGAGCTTGTCCCGGGTGGGGCGGTGCCCCGCTGGTGGGAGAGTCCTGGTTAGAGGTAAACCCCACTAGCCGACGGTAGGTCGGCGCCGGATCTCGCCATCCAGCTGGGGAAGACCACCGCCATCTCCCGAGAAACAAACATGCACTACACTAACGGGACTAATGACCAAAGCAGTTGACGCGCCCGGAAACACGAAAAACCAAACCAAACTGTACTCCTTAAGACACGTAGGAGACGTAAAAGCAACAACAACGCAAGTACACAACACATTCATTCAAAATAGTGCTGCAGAAAACATTTAAAAAGGAAAAAGTCATGCTACATTTTATTTTGAATGACCCTTATTTCAGACCAAGGGCCTTTACTTCATGTTGGACTTTTAATATTTCACGATAGATCACTCTTGTTTCGCCGTTTTACATAATATTTTTAATCGTTTCATTAACGTATGGAGGAAGTGTACAAATAGTTTTTATAATTTCTTATAGATAACTAGGAAAGCGCTCAGAGTATGATTGATCACAATGGCTGCTGCTGAGGTTTCTTCAACTGTAGCTCTGGAGTTCCATTCTGTACAACTTGGTAATTCGTTTCCACTTTACGAAAAGTAACTCGTTTATGCTTTTTTCCATGACATTATTGGCGATTAATTTTAATTTTCAAACACTTTCGGAATATCTTCATTCATTGATTCATCTGGCCCTTGGAGTGCGCCAACTTACTTAGAAGTTGAATCCGCAGTTGTCGGTGTAGCTCATTTCCAACCCCATTAAATTCATCGATTTAAGAGCGAGTCAGAATAAAAGGAAAAAAAATTCAATTACTAGTCAAAATGCCACAAAAAAGGAAAATTGCTTTTGTGAATTCAGTTCACTGTTCCAAGCACTTACGTTCTAACCAATTTCGTTCCTTGCGAGCGTGGAGCAGGTCTCAACACGAGCTCCTGACTGTTCTCCCACTTCTTAGCCACGACGGCGGCTTTCATCAATCATGTCGCACTTCATTTCGCCTTGATTACGCTTCGGATCGCTCATTCCGCTCCTCACAGCGTCTCCACACGATTTCCCATCACCCCCGTTTCGTCTCTATTCTCCTCCACACCGCATTGATGTTGTTGTTGTTGTTTTGTTGCCGCTGCTGTCGTCACCCCACCGCTACGTGCCTGTAGATGTGTTCCCACCGCTTTGTCCCCGTTGCTGTCATCGTCTTCTCACTGCTTCGTCCCCGTTGCTGTCATCGTCTTCTCACTGCTTCGTCCCCGTTGCTGTCACCGTCTTCTCACTGCTTCGTCCCTGCTGCTGTCACCGTCTTCTCACTGCTTCGTTCCTGTTGCTGTCATCGTCTTCTCACAGCTTCGTCCCCGTTCCTGTCATCGTCTTCTCACTGCTTTGTCCCCGTTCCTGTCATCGTCTTCTCACTGCTTCGTCCCCGTTCCTGTCATCGTCTTCTCACTGCTTCGTCCCCGTTCCTGTCATCGTCTTCTCACTGCTTCGTCCTCATTGCTGTCACCGTCTTCTCACTGCTTCGTCCCCGTTGCTGTCCTCGTCTTCCCAACACTTTGTCGCTGTTGCTGTTCCCTTCGTGGCTGATGCCGCTGTCGCCTCCTACGGTGGCAGAGAGCAGTGCTGTTGAGCGGAAGTGAGCGGGAATGGACCGGAAGGCGGCGCGGCGCGGGTGGCGCTTCCGGTGCGCTTTCGCGCGGCGCGGCGCGCGGGGTCTGAGCCGCGCCCCGGCGGTCCTTGGATCGATGGCTGCGCGGCCCCCAGGCGACGTGACGCCGAGGCGACGGCGAAGGCGAAGGCGGAAACTGCTCAATGAGGCTCGTCCCCGCTTCCGCCCGCGCCCACGCAGCGGGGAAATAACGCCGGGAACCGGAAGTGCTATCCTTTTTGTCAACCCTGTTACGAGTAAATCCCCAGAATCCCCTGAGATTGAAATTTCAAAATAAAAGTTGTTTAAAAATATTAAAATAATCATTGAATCAACCAGATTTTAAGTCGTTCAGTTCCGTTTTCGATGTCCAACCTTCCACCGATAAAAGGCACGCTATTAATGAGAATTATTCGCGCACATTTTCTTGAGCTCTCGCTTCGCTAGTTGCGAGAGGAGTAGGGAGTTTGGTTATTTTGACAAAACAAATTTTATAACAAATTTGTAGTTCGTTTTTTATGCAAAATAGTTTCTATTACACAGGAGCGAACATTGCTGGTAATCAGGTTTTGTCTACAACTCTCGTTGCTATCATTTATTCTTAATTCAACTATTGTTGGCAAAGGAGTGGGGGTAGGTATTTTGGGGCTCAAGAAAACGTGCGCGTATAATAACAATAACTTACTGTAGAGCAAGAACGATAATTCAGGTATTTAACTTTAAATGAAATGTCCCGAAAATCTCAAAGGTGATAGGTGAATTCCACATTTCAATCGCCACATTTCAATCTACAGCTGAAATATATCTTAATGCAGGAACGATCTAAATATATTTATCTTCGAATATTTCTTCAAATACTTTGGGAATTTTTTGAATTACCTTCATCTGGCCATTCCCAATCAAAGAAATATTGAAAGATTTACGAACTCCAAACTGAGCTCTAAGCTTTATGTTATCGTCCAATGTCTTTCTCTGGAAGGAATCATTGTATTTTCAATATACAAGATAGACAAACAAAATACGTGACTATTTGTGTATAAAACAAAAACTGCCAAATCCTCGCTGATAAAACAGAATATTGAAAAGTTAAATATCACAATCTTAAGTTAGTACAGTACTTAGTTTTATTCGCAAACAAAAAGAACCCATTGCCAAGAAAATCAGTCAACTCCTAACAGCAAGAGCCGGCCAGATGGACGATATCAAAATCGATAACAACGAAAATTCCAATATTTCTGCTAAGAGCCCCAACCGTGCCACAGGGCCAGGAGTGCACCGATTCGGAACGTTTCCCTCAGGCGCGGGTGCGTTCGATTCGCTTGGCCTTTGAAAGGGGAGGGCGGAAAACGAGCATTTCGCGGCCCGGTGCCCGTCGCTCTTTGCTGTAGCAGCCGGTCACCGAAAAGTCAGGGTCACGTCCAATTCGGCATTTCATTTCGAAATTGAAACACTAAATCACAAGAGTTGCCATTCGAATCCCGTTCTGTAGAGCGAGCAGTTACAATCAAAGAACAAATAAATTTGTTTAAAATATTTTTCTTGATATTAGCAATTTTAATAGGGATAGTATTGATTGTCAGTAATGTATTTTTATATTAAAAATAGGTTCCACTGATTTTATAGACAATCACATTTATTACAATTCTACATCTATTTATATTTTCATAACAAGATTTATTCAAATATTCTGCAGTTTACGACGTTTCGGAGGTCATGCCGCGTCTCCATCATCAGGTAAAGCAACAATCACTAAAATAAAATAAAGATCACTTTTTACATTGACACATATTTCATGCTGATAATGGAGACGCAGCATGAGCTCCGAAACGTAAATTGCAGAATATTTGAATAAATCATGTTATGAAAATATAAATACCGATAGAATTGTAATAAATGTGATTGTCTATAAAATCAGTGGAACCTATTTTTAATATATTAGCGATTTCAATGTTTTGCCATGTAATTTTTCGCGCACAATGTTACGTAACTTACTATTATCTCGAATTTGTAGTTGTCGCGTAATTAAATTAATTGTGAAATCGCCATTTCTGTTTTTGATGCTACCTTAATAATTCAGAGTCTTTTCCTGTTACTCTTTCCACGAAAACATAAGCAGAAAGCAAAGAACCTAAGAAACATAGTAAATGAAAAGAATTATATTATTTTTCAAGGAAATAATGTAGTAACGGCTGGCTATTTTTATTTGTTGTGGCCGACCGGTACATAACAAAAATTGCTCTTGAGCTCGGGAGCAGAAATGCGTTATCCCAATTTGAAACCAAACTTCGCTTCGCAGTTTTATTTGAAGTAGGTGTTCATCTTTCTCATCGTTGTTCCACGTGATTCTAGCACGTCTTCGTCAGTGGGTCAGGTGTGCAAACCTTGCCCCGCGCACCGTGTCATCATTCAAAATGAATATTCTGATAACAGAGTTAATTTGCCGAATCATGACGCAATGCATTCTATTCAAGAAACTATCGGCATCAAGGCAGGAAAAGACACAAGGCGACCTCGTTTCCTTGACGCAAAAAGAACTTTTAGAGGCACGCCCTTCATCCAACGAAGATATTTAAGAAAGCAGCGGCAACACCCGAGACCAAATTGCAAGGAGAGAGCGTTGTCAAATGGAGCCTTTTCGCTCTGAATTAGGAGCTCGATTGGCAATGGCGTGTCATCGCTTTCACCCTTTTCAAGCGGGCAGGTCACGCAAACAGCTGCCGTCTCAGCTGCGAGCACGCTTCACCGACTTCAGGAACGAGGCAGACGTGACGGCGAGGGTCAAGCGAAAAAATAATACACTCGTAGAACCGCTATTCGGAAAATGTTTCTCATGACCTTCAATTAGTCCAATAATTTAAAACAAACCTACATTTTATTTGACCGGTAGCGGTGACTCAGTGCATCAACTGATGTCATTGCAGCGCCTCTCACCGGGAGGTCCTAGGTTCCCACTCCCCACGGCGGCAGGATTTTCGACACTAGCTTTTCAGCTAGGTCGAATTCAGTCGCTATCTGGAGGAGAATTCTAGCGGCCGGCTGCTCTGATCGGTAGTTTTCCGTAGTTACTCCGATCTACACCAGGCGAATGTCGGAGCAGTACCATAACAAACGGGCCACGGACCGTGCGCGATCTGTCCTTCCTCTTCCTTGTCCTATCCTCTCCCCTTACACACACACACACTTACAGTAACATGCACTACACTACCACATATTCCGGGAGATCGGTCGGGAGCTTAGAGCCTGTCCCGGCTGGGGCGGTGCCCCGCTGGTGGGAGGGTCCTGGTTAGGGGCAAACCCCACTAGCCGACGGTAGGTCGGCGCCGGATTTCGCCATCCAGCGGAGGAAGATCACCGCAATCTCCCGAGAAAAAACATGCACTACACTAACGGGACTAATGACCAAAGCCGTTGACGCGCCCGGAAACACGAAAAAAATAAATCAAATGCATTTTATTTGGAAGGGATGCTCCCCTCCCCTCCCCTCACACACACACACACACGCACACACACACACACACACACACACACACACACACAACCACACATACGAATCGTAGAGAGCATGTTTTAGAATTAACTGCACAAGGATTCAGAGTTATTGTCCAAGGTAATTGAAGCCAATAGAAGGTTAGCTATTTACGTCCGATTCTCAACGGCAACTCTTTCAAAATTCATTCCGCTTTAACCATTTACAAATCCGTTCTTCGTCCGATATCAACTGATGCATGCCGTGTATGGATATCAGCTGCCCCAACCACATTAAATAAGTTACAAATCTTTCGAAACAAAATCTTCAGAACGACAGTAAATGTCCCCTGGTTTGTCAGTAATAAGACACTGAACAGTGATCTCGCAACCGAACCGATTACTTCCTTTATTTCGAAACTGGTACATAATTTCTTCAATAATTTAAATCATGTACAAGGAGTAGTCACTTATGAAATAGGAACTGATCAATCCCCACTCTCCCGCCTAAGAAGCAGACTCCCATTTCACATTTTCTTTCAATACCTCTCCGACATTCGATAAGATAAGAATATTTCTTGCATTTACCTGTCTCCCCATCGTATTTCCTCTTAACCCTGTCATCGCTCTTTAACGGAATTTCCTTAACTAATGAATAACTTGATGAAATCACTATCAGGGAGGTGACAAGAAGTTACCTCCTTCACACTTTCCTGATACAAATTTCCTTTGTCAATCAACTGAAGAGCCTTACCCTGAGCATTGTACCGTCTGTCAATGTAAAATAAAATTTAATATAATATTCAACGTTAAGTAACTCTTCTTTATCTGCTAGTGGAACTTAAAGCATCCCAGAAAGATTTGTGTATCCATTGGGAGACTTGCGTCAGTGGGCCACCTGAAACGTATTTGAAATCAAATTTTCGAATTTCATTCAAGACCAAGGTGTTGAAAAATTTACTGGAACTTCGGGTAATCTCTAACGTAGTAGTCCAAATTTACCCACCATAAAGGCGTCGCAACATTCTCATGACGATCAAGAATATTAATGCTTTTGTTCCCGACTGTCATAACGCAGAAAACAGGTGTTTTTTGTGTAGTGGTGGACAAACTTAACTATCGAGTGAACAGAGTTCGCGCGCAAGCAAATGAAATCTTGAAATAAGGCATCGGCCGCCGCATTACTCGTCTTGGACACCGAATTTTGGTGATTATTTTTAGTTTTTATTTCTTATATTTATTTGTTTTATTATATATTATCCTTTCTATTTATTTAAAAAAATAATTATTTTACTTACACCCTAATGAAGAATAAATAAATTATTTTTTGAAGATGATTTTTTATATTATTGTAATTTTTGTTCTTATTTATTCTTACTATTCATGATCTGTCATTTCATTTAGTCACAGTCTTAAATTGAACAAGAAAAAATAAACAATATTTTATTTCAATCTAGTCTATTGCTTGCGACAATTTTTTTTCAATTTTTGGGAAACCTTCGAAACATATTTCATTTCAAATGGCCACAAATCGCTGTTTGAAGTACCGCCTCGCGAAATACTGAACGGATTCGGAGACTACATGGCCTTTAGTTATGTGCCTTATGAATGGGAAACATCCAATATTTCCGTTGACGGTTTCTTAAATAGCAAAATATCACAAATTAGCTGAAAAGTAAGTACAATAGATAGAAAAGTATACCACCGTTTCCTCTTGCGCATCTATGAAACTCTCATTGCAGTATCTGCAAACGTTCAAAAGTGTCGAGAAGTACTAAATTTAGATTATTCAGCCTCTATATTCTGATATTCATTAGTCTTCCTTAATTTTCACTTCTCTTTCACTTACTTTGCGAATCCAGAAATTGTACATGAAAACCTTTGCGATTCAATTAAGTTCTTGTTTTGCCAAGAAGTTACATTGCAAACGAGCAAACTGCCCAAGTAATGTTTCCTCAATCTATGAGGCAACGAAGAGATAAGAAAAAAAAATGTTTCTCTGTTTTCCTTGAAATATGCAGAACTATATTGTTTCCGGCTATTTACAATAAACAAAAATCTCCAACTTGTTTTCAATCGTGGAATATGCAGGGTAGTGGAAGGCGATTGCGACACGAACAGACGTTTCTTACCGTTTCCATCGAAAAAGCACATACCCGGAAAGGCTACACTTTTAACAGACACAAATATTGCGCAAGTACGCACAACTAACTGCAAATTCACTTCGGGATGGTTAAGAATGCTTATCTTAAAGAGATAAAGTGGTTATGTATGCATGGTTGATCCTAATAATCACAAAATAATTATATCTCTATATCCCTCATGCGAAATGGAAAATAAATAAATATTTCACCGTATTCAAGTGAGTTTGTGAATATTCTGCGAATATGGAAGCTGAAAGTGACTAAAAAGTCTTGTCAAAACAAATTCCAGATCATTGTTTAAATTTGATAGCATTTCGAGGTCATGAATAGCATAGTACGCCGAATGCCAAATAGATGGCGCAAGGGGATGTGACCTGCGTACCACAGGGCTTCCAAGCCAACTCCTTTTATTACTACTGGAAGGTATTGCGCACGTGTGTGTCTGCAAGGCTGGGGCGCCAAGGCATGGCCAGCGTCAGCCCAGGTGAAGTGCTATAGTACATACAATAATAACACCAATCTCAGCTAGTGGAGCTGGGATGAATGGATTTGCTGCTCCTCTAACAAAAATAGAATTAACGAATGAACTCACATAACCATAGACCCCCCCCCCATCGTATTCAACTAATTGCTATATTTTCGCCTTAAATCTGTTCGATGCAGGACTGCGGTCATTCTCTATTCAATAGTAGCACAATTACGACGATTTGTGCGGATACTTTCTTACAAATGGCACAATATCGTCATCTTTCCTTCGCGTAATAATTAGAGAATAATAATATCGATAACAACATTGAGAAAGTCGATAACAAAACATCGCTGACAACGCCAATAACATCAATACTCAATAATATAATCAATATCAACATCAATAACATCAACAATAACACGTTAAAAAATCAATAAAAATATCAATAATATTTTGAGTAACAACCTAAATATCATCAATAATAATATCATCCATAGCATAATATCAATAACAACCACAAAAACAATATATCCTTAGGAATACGGATGAATAGTTGGCGAGGTCGCCCACGCCGAGGTTTAAAATGATTAATAAAAGAAAAGAAAATATAATTTCCTTAAAATGGCGAAGAAATTGACCTTCGAGTAAATGCCTAAAGTGACCACCATTTGGAAAGAAAGAGGTGTTTATTCTTTACAGTTTCGTGACCGCAATACGTTGAAGAGTAACAAGGACAGAATAAGTTATCTCTCTCGCTCTCTCTCTCTCTCACTCGCTCTCTCTCTCTCTCTCTCTCTCTCTCTCTCTCGCTGTCGCTCTCTCGCTCTCTGTCTCTCGCTCTCTGTCTCTCGCTGTCTCTCTCGCTCTCTCGCTGTCTCTCTCGCTCTCTCTCTCTCGCTCTCTCTCTCGCTCGCTCTCTCGCTCTCTTTCGCGCTCTCTTTCGCGCTCGCTCTCTCGATCACTCTCGCTCTCTCTCTCTCCCTCTCGATCTGTCTCTCGCTCGCTCTCTCTTGCTCTCTCAAGTAAAAGGGATACCGAAGGTGTTTTCGGGTTGCCAAATTGTCAAACTGTCTGGATGGTGTTCTCAGACGGGTTGCGTGTTAGAGTGAAGACCCGGTATATGGTTGTCGGTGCCTGTTGTGACGTAGGTTGCGGTAGGCCGCCGCCGCCACCGCAGCTGTGACCACCGCCGCCGCGGGCGCGCGCCGCGATAAAATTAATGCGCGTGCGGCGGCGGCGGTTGCCGAAGGGAGCCGCCCAACGCATGAATTTCACGCGGCAGATAACGTCGTTTGACGACCAAGGTTAACGACCGAGCGCACAAACTCCCATCAACGGAGGAAAAACCCGGCGTTACGGCGTGGGTGAGTATGTGGGAGCGGCAGATACCTTTTTACTCCAGAAGTTCGTCGCCAAACCAAAGAACCTGCAGGTGTTGACGCAAATCTGCAGTGTCTTGAATGTGTATGCATATAGTTGGCTGATTCGATTTTCAGAATTGTTTGTACTTCTATGTATTAATAATTTAGCCATTGAATAAAAAACAATCCAATAAGATTTGCAGAAATGCGTTTACCTTGGTTCTTAGAGCTTAATTTCGGCTGATACCATTGTCTGCAGAACGCAATATTGGTGTTTAAGGTATTAGTCCTTTTTGGGGGGAATTGATTCGACTCAAGTTCAAGCGTTCACACGACGTCAGCTCAAGTTTTCGCCGTCATCTCTATTGCTCACTGTACGGCGTAAGGAGGTGTAAAATTAATGCTGTAACTTAGACAAAGAAACTAGTCCTACATTGAGATACCAGTTATATCGTGAACAGGTTATTTTTTTTTATTAAATGAGATTTGATCCATCAGTTTTTCACTATGCCGCGATGGGACATCGTTGAATCTAGGAGTCTAGAAAACAATCCAGTTGATTCCAGCTAGGAAGAATGGAAACACCACAATGGCCGATACCACCTGTCTAAAGGAACCACATTGAAGGAGATAATACTGATATAAAAAACTTTGAAAAATTATTTACAAAAACACTTCCTTGATATGTCCATCATACCTTCAATACCTCAAATAAGAATACAAATTTTCGAAACCACATTTTTTTCCCAGTACTATCACGCCCAAAATTATGACAACACAGAATAACTCTTCTTTCTTGCTTACAACAAATATTGTCCTGGATCTCGAATACACTCCAAGATCTAGTGAAATATGCTGGAAAAATTATGGAAGAAAAATGGCCCTCCATCTGGACAACGCTTAAAAGAAGTGACCTCCATAAGAAAGTAACTGAATATCCAAGCAGTAAACACAATAAATTGATAATCAACAAAAAACTAAGCCGAAGAGAGCCAGTGATCATCACAAGAATCCGGACGGGACATTCAAAATTGACTCACCTTCACTTACTACAAAATAATCCCCCCCCCGAACTTGTGATCTTTGTTGCTGTATCCTAACCCTGGACCACATCATTGTGTCATGTCCCAAGTTCGCCTTACAGCGAATAAATCTTTTGCGGGGAAAGGACATTGGGGCAATTTTATATTCCTCTGACTTTCAAAACCAAGTGGTCAAATTTTGTCAAATTATTGGCATTAAAACAGAAATTTGAGGTCCAACCATGTTAACTTCTGTGAACGGCGTATATTGTAATAACGTAGAAATAAGGTATTAAGCAATTTAACTATTATTAGAGATATAAATGTTACCTGTGTACTCAGATAATGTAATTTGATGCGGTCGCTAATGACCTTGTAGTTGATGCGACCAAAAATAAACTAAAAAAAAAAATGTCCTGGGGCAATTTTCCCATAAATCAGGAAAGTAATTACGATGTTGAAAATAGGTATTATTATCTCTGTGCCTTTAGTGTGCAAAACTTATTTTGAAGGAAATAATGTAGGGATATTTTTTTCGAGTAGTTCTTATCACTTTCACAGGTGTGATTTCCAAAAAAAAAAAAAAAAAAGATTCCGAGTATGAATGCCCAAGGTGTAGAAGAGTATGAATGTCAAATAAATCGGTAATCTTATTCTAAGAAAATATAAACGAGGGGATGTGAAGTACGACTGAACCTGTCCTCGTTTGAATCTTAAGAAATGTAGAATTAGGTTATTAAAATGATTTCGACGAAATGAAACAATTTAGGCACCAATTATTTCAACGGTTTCCCAAATTCAGTAATGCACAGTGGAATAGCAAATACAGTAGTGCCGGGGATGAACCGAGTACAAATACTGAGTCCCCCCTCCCCCAAGCCGATTCCAATATCTCCGATAACATAGGTTACATAAAACAAGATTTGTTTCTATTTTCGGCACCTTTTATCGAAAACATTTTCTCTTACTTACTGCACACAAGTAAATAGAATAGGCTTGGTGAATGATGAGATTGAAAGTGGTGGACAATGGGGTCGGAGTGTCTGTTGATAGCACTGTCGAAGCTTTCGCAGGTTACGTAATCGGATAAGGGGATGTGTGTGAGGAAACCGGCGTAACGTCCTGTCCCATTCAGAATTCTTTGTTCTTCTACGTAATAATAATTTTAGCCATTGAATGAAAGCAATCCACGTGGGAGAGATTAGCGAAAATGCGTTTACCTTGGCTCTTATCGCTCAGTTTTGGCTGATGGCATTCATTCTCAGCGCACGTACTCCAGTCGAATGTGGTAATTTCAAGGCTTTTGTACTTTTCTTGCAATAATCTATGCGTATATCCTCGCCTCCTTCACCAATCTTAAAAATTACGTCGTGATGATTACAACGCGGTGAGAGTGAATGTAAGGGTGAGAGTGCAGAGGGAGTGAGGGTGAGAAAGAGAGTGGGAGTGACGGTGAAAATGAGAGAGGGAATGACGGTGAGAGAGGGAGTGAGAGAATGGGGATGCGAGAGGGAGTAGGGGTGAGAGTGGTAGTGAGTGTGGGTGAGATTGAGGGTAAGAGAGTGAGAGTGGGCTTGAGGGTGAGAATGGGCGTGAGGGTGAGAATGGGCGTGAGGGTGAGAGTGGGCGCGAGGGTGAGAGTGGGCGTGAGGGTGAGAGTGGGTGTGAGGGTAAGAGAGAGGGCGGGTGAGGGTGAGAGTGCTCGCGAGGGTGAGAGTGGGCGTGAGGGTGAGAGTGGGTGTGAGGGTAAGAGAGAGGGCGGGTGAGGGTGAGAGTGCTCGCGAGGGTGAGAGTGGGCGTGAGGGTGAGAGTGAGAGTGGGCGTGAGGGTGGTGGTGTGAGGGTGGTGGGTGTGAGTAAGAGAGTGGGCGTGAGGGTGAGAGTGGGCGTGAGGGTGAGAGTGGGCGCGAGGGTGAGAGTGGGCGTGGTGGTGGGCGTGAGAGGTGAGAGTGGGCGTGAGGGTGAGAGTGGGCGTGAGGGTGGGGCGTGAGGGTGAGAGTGGGTGTGAGGTGAGTGTGTGGGTAGAGAGAGTGGGCGTGAGGGTGAGAGTGGGCGTGAGGGAGAGTGGGCGCGAGGGTGAGGGTGGGCGTGGGGTGAGAGTGGGCGTGAGGGTGAGGGCGAGCGTGGGCGTGAGGGTGAGAATGCGGGGAGTGGTGACGTTGGTGATGAAGACAGAGCCGTCGACATCCGCCGCGGACGCAGTGCCAAGCGGTAGAGGAGGTGCCGGCGGCGGCGGCGCGTGCGGCCGTGCTATCTGGCGCTATCGCCTGCCGCGAGCGCTTCATTCTGGGTTTCCCGCGGCGCTGGGCGCGCGCGCCGCTGCCGCCGCCGCCGCTTCCGGGAGACCGCGCGGCGCAGGGTGCGGTGACTCACAGCCCAGCGCCCCCTCCGCCGCGCGCCTTTCAACTCGTGCGCTCAATGTCAATGTCGCCAGCAATACGCCAGGATCAATATCTTCTTACGAGGTATATAGTATTATTTATTTGCATTACAAGATTAGCATCTAATGAAATATTTCAATTACACCCTAAAACTATATTAACTTTTATAATTCTACTCTCTTCATAATAATAATAATAATAATAATAATAATAATAATAATAATAATAATATTCAATTTCAATAATCACTTATTATTAAATTCAAACAAAAATGAATCCTTTATAAATAATATCATTAATACTATAAAAGAAAATAATAACTTAAATGAGCTTTACAAGCATCCAAATTTCTTATTAACAATAATAACAATTATTTATCTTCAAATTACTCTAATTATCATTGTAAAAATTACTTCCTTTCAAGAAGGACTCTTACGACATTCAAACTAATGAATAAACCTCTACGATCAAGACAATCTTTACTTAAAATTATTAATAACTCATTAATCGATTTACCAACCCCATCAAACATGTCAACATGATGAAATTTCGGATCACTATTAGGATTTTCCTTTTATGTTTAGTAATTCAACTCATAACGGGAATTTTCCTAGCCATACATTATACTGCTGATATTAACATACCTTTTAATAGAGTAAGACACATTTGTCGAGATGTAAATTTTGGTTGATTATTACGAACTATATATGCTAATGGAGCATCCTTCTTTTTCATTTGTCTTCATATACATGTAGGACGTGGAATATATTATGGACATTAAAATTTAATATATACTTGAACAGTAGGAGTTATTATCCTATTCTTAGTTATAGCTGACGCCTTTAGGTTATGTATTACCATGAGGTCAAATATCATTTTGAGGAGCTACCGTTATTACCAATCTATTTCCAGAATCTTTGGAGCCACTGTTGCTTTACATTCTTTACAACACCAACATTAAGATCTAGCATATTGTGAAAACAACTACGAAGGCATTTTAATGAGGAATGTGAAAAATATGACTGTTGTGGTTCACTGTGATAGCACATTGTAATACAATTTTTTGCTCTATTATTTAGAAAGTACTTACCACCGCCCTGACATGCTGGAGAAGGTTAGTTCGTTGCTATTGATGTTTCCCAGGGAACTGAAAACATAAGAAACGAATGCATTACATTTCGTAATTAAATCTTGAGCACAAATCGAATTATGACTTACGACCTCTCGCGGTTTTGTATTGATAGTAGATTGTGAGAGCATCAGTATATGTTAAAGTATATAATAATGAATCACTTTTCACTTACGAGTATTTCAATTTATTAACTTAAATTATTTTGAATTAAAAATTCGTGGGATGACTAGAACATTACCACTTTTTTACAAATTACATACTCCTTTAGGGCGAGGAGAATATTCCCTACCACTATATCTCTTCCCAGAATTCTTGAATTCTTCAGCATTCGTTCGCAGGCGTATTTTCCACGTCCAATACTGAACTCTTTATTATCAGTGCACAGTGTTGAAGGCTTCGAGTAGTCTAACGAGGTGTGGTTGAGAACGATCCAGCAGAGGGTCTGTGTTCGGACTGGAACGGGAAGTGAAGGAAAAGGGTGAAAGACAACACAGCACTGCAGAGTCAATGAGCCCTTTAGAATGTCACAAAGGGCTATCTCCATTTTTAAAATTCTAGTTTCAATGGCTAAGCGTCTTTATTAATTTAGTAATTGTTAATTTATTTTCAATACTGTTGTGTTCATTTCATTTGGAAAATAAAAAGTACAATGTAACATTTATACATTTCTGGAGTCGCGTCAACAGATATTATTTACATTTCATTGCATCACAAGAAATTAAAATATCATACGGTACAGTTTTCTAAGTTACCAACCAATTCTATAGGTGCGTAAGTATTTGTTATACTTACGAAGTTTTAAAAGAGAATTATGAATTACTAGTATGGTTTTTTTGAGAAAGGATAAATAGTTAATGTACAGGAAAGGAGGAGACAGGTTTAAATGGATGCGCAGTACTTCTTTTTTTCTCCTCGAAAAGTTATTGTGCCATTCATGTAATGACGTATTCTCGCATAGTTTATGAATAGCAATACTTGCTACTAGTATTGAAAAAAGAAATATTTTGATACAATTGGCAAGAAGGGCAAAGATGACGAAATGGAATGACACAAACATTGTAGGCTTACACCTGAATCAAAGACGATTTTTCGTACGCAATTTCTGTTGCCATGTCAGTGTTTATGCAACACTTCTTAGTACTGAAAATGTATTATCACGATGTGCAAATATTTTATTCCACCGCGATCCAAGCCTGGAGCCTTCTGTGATGTGCATAAGCACTGTTACACCAACAATTGTTTCTCATAACAAACCCCGTCTGATTCAATTGTTAGCCTATTTCGTCCATTTTTCATCTTCATGCTCATTAAATCACGCTGCTGATCGCTGCATGATCGTTAAATAGTCATGAATGCAATACTTTATTCCATAGCTCAGTCGGTTAGAGCATCATTCCGGATCACGGATGATCCCATACGGAGTTCCCGGTAGAATCAAATATTCGCACTTCGTGGCGTATTTAAATTTTCTCCGAAACACAGTATTCCCGAACTCAAGGTTAATGGGGCAATTCAGCATAGAACTAGCGTAGAGCAAAAAGCAATGCGGCTGAAGAGAGCGTTCCGTTGAAATGAGGAAGAGAGTAGCGCTCCAATAATTTACACCTTTCAACGGAGCTGCCCAGCAGCGGACTGACTCAAGATACCCGCAGACTCCACTGCGGCCTCACTTGAAAGACGAAAGTGTTTTCTTTCAGCCGAGAAAAGTTGAAAACTACAGAAGCATGAGGTGAAAGGAGCAAGTGGCGGGCAACGATTTAGGTGAAGGGTGAGGGGCAATTCAACTTTCAATATGACGTTTCTCACTGCGAAGAGTGGGCAAAACTTCCCGCTTCTTCCTGGACACGTAAATAGCAGGTAATTCGAAAAGCGGCGAAGGCATAAACTGAAACTAAACGCTCGTAAGAACGCAAAATATGGGTAATAGGCAAGATAACAAAAACACACTTATCTACCTACTTAATCGTACTCTTTTGCTGCACACTGTGTAAGAGCATGGCGAAAGTTAGCAATGCATACCACATTCTTCAGTAGGACCAACGTTGCCGTCTCCAAGCACATCAGAGAGGATATAGAGAATAGTTGATGTTACAGTCAAATCCAAAAATGGCAAATTCTCAAAGCGTAAACCCAAGAAAAACCGAGTGACAAGAAGCATAGCCGCAAACTAACGACTGTGAAAATTGAAATAAAAAATCTACAACGGGCTTACGAACAACATGCGACAATCTGTCATCTAGCAAGACACTAATTGTACACTCGTGAGATGTTCTCATGTAAACTTTAATTTTCTACAGCAAAAACTGAACTCACGAAAAGAAAATCGCCAAGAAGACACGGAGTAGGAAAGATATTAAAATAGAAACTAGAGGTACTACAACAACATACCCTTTCTCGCAATGTGCTATCATTATGTATTAGTAATTATTAAGTACTATAGAATTGTAATATTCTCCAAATCTGTTTGTTTTAACACAAATTTCACGTTATATCTTAATGCTCCATACGTTTCCGCAATTTTTGGAAACGAAGTAACTCCAATACGTTTTCGTTATTTCAACTTGTGGAGTGTTAGCTTAATCCGTAATGCTAAATGTTCCATACGTTTTCACATCTAAGAAAATTTCTCCAAATTTTCATTACAAATCGAAGAAAAAAATGCTCTTTTTCATGTGTATTCAGAATTCAATATGTATATGAGTTAGGAAATGGATCCCAGAACCTAATAAAACGTCCACAGAACGCCGTGTAACCATTTCGACATTAAATAAATAAAACATAAATGCCTCATAATGGTTCCATATCCATGTCTAACAATGAGAAGAATTGAAAAGAATTTCGAACAGACGGCTCGTCAAACAAAGAGGGAAATTCAAACACGCAATTTCAATTTTCTTAAAATTACGCTTTATTACTCATATTTTTAAATAATTGTACATGACCTTTTTTAAAGAACTGATTTTTTGAACAGATTTTATGTAACAAAAAAATCAGCCATTAATATTGTACTTTTGCAATGTTAATATTTTTGTTTGTAACTTTCGAAAATGCAAAAATAATATCATAAAAAACGCTGAATACTGCATTTGAGTGATGTAATATCAAAACGATAACGTATTTAACAGACAAGCAACGACGGAGACAAAATAGCCAGAAAAATAAAATATTAACACAGCAACAACATAATTTTATATTTACGTCAAATAAAAATTGAAATCTTCCGTACAGTAATATCTCTCCACCTTGTAACGGTGCCCGTCTGGTTTGACGAGCGACTTTCACTCTTTTGCATGGCTTCCCTCAGCGAAGAGGCAGGAGCAGACGTTTCTCTTTCGTTTTGTAGAAATCCATCATGCAGCCGCGAGTAGGACCTTCCAACCGTAAAACTACTACGTTTCGTCAGCCACGCGTGTAATCTTCCCTTTTACACTATCCCCAAATCTAAAGCCAACACGAAATTTTCAGAGCGGAAACTCTCACTGCTTTCCCGCGAGGAGTAAACAATCGCTCTTCATCTTGTCAGAAAGGCGGCGTCTCCGCTGCAACTCGTGTTCCGATGCTATCTAGTGCGATAACCCCAGATGGCGCTGAGACGCCTCCACTCACGCCCAGAAACCCCTCCCACTCACGACCACTGCACGTCTCCCTACGAAAATGACACCGCATCCAACAATGTCACGTCGCCAGCGTAGTGACAACCACCGCAAACACTGCTTTCCGTCCATCTTGCTGCGTGTTTTTCTGCTGTCAGTTTTTCCATTTATTTCGCAACTCTTCTACAATCCCTCATAGAGAGAATTCCCCGGAAGATGTATGGTTGTTTTGAGACGAACTAAGGATGCACATAGATATTTCAGTCAAGTTTCCACAATCATTGGGTATTGGTTTAAAAAGGGGGGCATTATACTATTCTGTTTCGTTGGTATTAGTTATACACCAAACGCACAGGTGACGGGAAAATAAATGATAAAATAGAGGATACGAATCGAGGAAAGAAACTGTAAAGCTATATTATTAGAATTACTTGTTCGAATAAATGGAATGTGGGGAAACATATTATCCATATACTGGAAAGGCTTTCAAACAAATTTACAAATCGATATTACTGTTTGGATCAACTTGGAATACTAACACAGTAAGTAACAGAAGCTGTAAATTTAATCAAATATTTCCTAAAATATGTTCACTCACGAGAAATTTCAAGAACTCCAAGCACGTTTGTTACCAAAAGGAATCTCTCGCCAGCAAAACATGATCGCATTTACCTCCGGAATCCGGGCACAGTGTTCTACCGTACCACTTTCTCCCTTTCTTCCATCCTCCTTCCACCTTTCTTCCATCCACCACCCCTCCTCTCCAGCTCCTTTCCTTCCTTACACATTCCCACCTTTCTTCCTCTCTCGAACCTTCCTCCCTTCCTTCCTTCTTTCTTTCTTCCCTCCCTCCCTCCCACCTACCTTCCTTCCTTCCTTCCTTCCTCCTTCCCTCTCATCTATCTTACTTCCTTCTTCTTCCCTCTCTCCCATGTACCTTCTTTCCTCCTTCCCTCTCACGTACCTTCCTCTCATCTTCCTCCTCTATTCGTTCCCTTTTACTCTTCGTCCTGGAGGTTTCCCCGCGAGGCGCGTGCGCCCAAGCCCCGCCCCTCGCGCTGGCGCCGCTTCCGCCACGCGAAGCCGCGGCCCACGCCACCTCTTCTCTCGGGCTGACGGCGCGGCGCAGCGCAGCACAGCGGGGGTATCGCTTCCCGCGAGTGGCAGGCCCGGCCCTTCCTACCGGCCACGCCCACCATTCCTTTTCCCATAGTACGATGTGCCCCGACTCAGTTGAGGGGATGGGAAAGGCGATAGGAGCCGTCCGCCCCGACCACCATGATTTAGGGCTTGGGCCTAAAAACAAGGATAGATTGATGTTGGCAAAATATTGTAGCGTCATAGACTTGACTCCCTGCTTTTGAGTTGCAAGGTATTGGGATGAGGGAGCCAAATATAGGCTCCCGAACAAAGGCCACCCCTCACGGAAATCCCAGAGGGTAGGTGGCCGGTTCGTAGACGCCGGGCACAAAATACGACGTCGGTGGCACTCGCTTCAAGACGAGTGCGTGGGGGGCAGATGACGTAGGAGGTCATGTGACTCGGGCCTATATTAAGGTGCGTCGCAGGACCCTTCGGGGGTAACGATTCTGGTTTCCTCGCGGCAAACACCGCAAAACTTGTCCGGCCAAGTCTGGCGCGGAAGTGCTGAAGGCACGAGTAGGTGTTCGAGGTTCGGGCACGGTGAAGTATGCCTTATACTTCAGGGCAGATGGTCTGCCGAGGCACATGAGGTGCCCAGTTGCGAATCGGCCGAGTTGGCTACTCGCAGGCGCGGCCGCAAGGCGCGTGTTGGGAGAGGGGGGCTGCGGCAGGTAGCTCCGACAAACGCCTTAGAGTGAGGTTTTAGTTACTGTAAATAATTTATTGTAAATAAATTGTAAATACCCACTCGTGTCTGTTTCTTTGTGGCGTAGATCCCTACCCACGACGTTACACATGGAAGGAAGGAGGGGGGAGGTGGCCGGCCAGCAAAACGCCGCCGCCCAGGCGTAACCAACGGCCGCTCGACCGCTCTCGCCGCCTCCCGTGCGTGTCCGCCCGTGCCTGCACCCACGCACGCGGGAAATGGGCTGCGGGCGCCCGGCACGAACCGCATCACGCGCGCCGCCGCGCCGCGCCGCACCGGAAGGGCGGCACCGGAAGCGGCGTCAGCCGGTCATCCCGCCGCCCCGACCCTCGCCGTCGTCCTGGTCTCAGGGACGGGGGCAAGGGGCGGTGGGCGTCAGCACTGTCGCCGACGACACCGCCTCCGTGACCACCCTTGGCACTACAGTCAACGTAGCGTCTAGCTTGACCTTCGTCGCCAATTGGTTTTCATAAAATAATAACTAAATTTGTTCGACCCCATTACGCCCAGATTAAAAGGATTAATGATGTAGTGAACTTAGTATTGATACATTAAAGTAACAGGAACATATATTTATGTTGGTTGTAAATTTTACGAACTTGGTTAGAGTAATATTCAATATGAAAGATAGGTCCTTGTAAAGGGTATCATGAAATATATCGTAAAAGTTGAATTAGGAACACACATTTAAAATTATTTTATATAACGAGATACACCTTAATTTTATCAAATTTTGACGAGGTTTGATTATGCTCTTGTTATGAAACAAAACAATTTTAGCCCACTATTGCAGATAACGAAGTTTATTTCTAAAATGGACGGTTACATAAATGATCAATCATCGGTATCATCAAACGCTGGATCGTCGTCACCACCTCCATCATCACCCAGCCCCGCCAACACCATCCCCTCCCCGAGCACCCCGTCACCTCCCCGTCACCAACGCCTTCGCCATCGCCACCGCTAGTTAGAGAGGTAATTAGGCATCGCGCCGGCGACGCGTGGAGGGGAGGAGAGGGGGAGCGACGTCCGAGGGATGCACCCCTCCTTCCCCCTCCTTTCCACCCCTTCCCCCTCCCGAGGGGAAGCGAGGCTCGCGTGTGTGTCGCCCGAGCCCAACAGATTTGAAGGGTCGCAGACAATGACCGCGCCATGACTTGTCCGCCCCTAACCAGTTTATATTATTTGCTGTGCGTCTTACTGGCGCCGACCCTGCGCCGGGCGGTCGCGGCGGCTGGCGATTCGTAGAAACCGTTGTGCAGCTGTCGCCGCCGCCATCGCTGGCGTTCGCTGTGTGAAATCTCGTAGAGGAGCTGAGCACAGCGGCGCAAATGAGATAATTAGCACACACGGAGCGGGAGCGTCGCGGCAGCTTGCTGTAGATGGGTTAGATAGGATGTGACCTTTGGGAGATTTTCTTATCGGGAACATTTCAAATCTCTTGATATAGAAGTGAATTTGTAGGCTCTTTGGAAGTGGTTTGTTTAGAATCAAACTACACTTTCTACAAAAATTAGAATATTCAGGATGGACAGAATACTATTATGAAGTATATATAGAGCTGTGAGTAAAACTGGCTAATACATGTTTAAATGTAATAAAACATTTGTAGTAAATTACAAAAGGCACATTTTGTGAATATCTTTTGAATTAGAAGATAGGCATTGGAATATAGAGAAAGTTCATTTTTACACAAGATGTGTATTAAATTAACATTCTCGAATACAAAGTTCACATTTATCTTCAATATAAGATTATCAATATAAGCATAACTCACTCTATGAAGTGGCACTGTTGTTTATATTAATCAATTTTAAAACAATACCTATTTTCTAAATCTTTTGGAAAGTGCAGTTTTATTTGACGGTACTCAGGTTTATTGATGTACAAAGAAGCTTTGGCAAAGCATCTTTATTAAAAATGTTATTAAGAATTTTCTGTGTTGACTAATAAATTTAGAGTTCATATTAAATATTACAAGATTTTTTTTTAGTTTGGCTTACATAGCACTATATATGCCATGCAATTTTGAAGGTCATCTAGTGATAATTACAACACGATGGGAATTCTTTATAATATTAAGTTACCGGGGTATATTGATAAATCACACAGCACTTATTGTTAGTACCTGAAAGAAGAAAGGGCAATAGTACGGGTAACGGACATCCTAGAAAGAAGAACGTTCTATATAATGTGGGTTTTAGTTCGTCTCGTAAAGAAAGCAGCTGTGAAAAACACGTCTGCGGCGGACAGTAGCTGGGTCCAGACACTGGAGGCTGGGCGGACAGCGCGTCGACAGGTAGAGCCTTTGATCCGCCGCCTTCAGAAGCTCCTGCCGCCGCCGCCGCCGCCACCGCCACCGCCACCGCCACTGCCGCCGCCACCGCCGCCACCGCCGCCACTGCCGCCGCCACCGCCGCCACCGCCGCCACAACCATCGCCACCATCGCCGCCACCGCCGCCGCCGCCGCACCGCCGCCGCCACCGCCGCCGCCACCGCCGCCACCACCGCCACCATCACCGCACCGCCGCCGCCGCCGCCTCCACCGCCGCCACCGAATCGGGAAACAACGGACGAAGGCGCAGTGTGCACGCGCCCCGCGCGTCGCCCGGAGCTGCACCGCCTAAGACGCCATTGAAGGCGTGTCGCGCGTCGCAAACAGACACGTCCCTCCCGCGCTCGCTCGCCCGTCCCCACCCCCGCTCCGCCCGCGCTCCGCCCCCGCCCGCCCACTGCCCCTTGACTGCCCAGCAGCCCTGACTCGGGCTGTGGGGCGCGAAATGCGTCCCGCCCACGGACAGGTACACGCTCACTAATTGAGTCGCGGTCTCCTTTCAACACAACAAACAAAAATGTTAACAATAGCAGCTACCGAGTTGAGGGAAAATATCGCCGAGAAAAAGTATCTACAACTCACAAAGTTAGCAGCTGGAATAAACGAAAAAAAAAAAAATATTAGAATGAACTAGTACCTGCTTAATATGGATAGTGTATGAAGTTATGTAGAGCAACGTTCCTGTTGCTACAACAAACTGAATATCTGTTTGGGCGGTTATTCACTAATTTCTTGTAGGCAGCAAGTTGGATGGAAGAAATTATCTCATTGCAATTAATACGAGTTACTTGCGACAATAATAATGAATGATATACTAATGAAAATAATTTTTTACTATAATTCTTTCGAATATATGCCAACTTGGTAACTAATAGTAAACTTGCTAAATTATAGTTTACCAGTAATTAATTATCAATTTATTCCAATTGAATACGAATAATTATCATATATTTTTTCTGATTTCTTTGAGACGAGTTACTCCACGATATGGCACAGGAAATCACATGTACGTAAATACCGATTTCATGTAATGAATAAATACAAAGTAACAAGTCATTTTAAAAACTTAAGCGATTAGCCTTGATGTGAGAATAACTCGGCCAGCTTAGCAAGTTTCTAGTAAATATTCGTAAAATTACATATCTTACGAATTTTTCACATACTTTCGAAGTATAGTTTGCTATTGTAAATGCTTTCTTTACATTTTCTTATCTACCTTTTATCCATTTGGCTTCCGGTCTCTACTTCCTCGCACCAACAAAGTTTCAGCGAGTTACTGTAGTCAATTCGTTACGGCAATGTTTCAAAAGCCTTTAACTTTTTGTGCAACCGGTTTAATCTCTCTTTGATAATTTCAAAACGACGGCTATTTCAAAATTTCTCTTCGTAGAAATGTCATGATAACGGATAATAGAAGTCCCTCCTCATTCGCAGTTCAGATGACAATTTGAAATCATCCTGTGAGATTCTTCGGAGGGTTTCAGCGTCGTCGCGCTTCGTCGATCGCTTTCCCCTAGAGAAGCAGATGCGCGCGAAGTGTATCTCGGCGGCGGGGGAGGGGCAGCGCGGCGAAGCGGTGGGGACGAGGTGGCGGGTACAAAGCGGCTGGGACGGGACGGCGGGGGCGGGGCGGCGGGCGCGAGGCAGCTGGCGCAGGGCGGCGAGGTAGCGGGAGCGGAGCGGTGGGGTCGAGGCAGCAGGAGCTGGACAACGGCGGGGTGACGGGGGCGGACTGGCGGAGGCAGGTGGCGGTGGAGGCGGGGAGGCCGCGAGCCGGCAGTGGCGGGGGCGAGCAGGATGTACGGCATTAGCAACTAGGTGGGCGGTGGAGGCAGGACGTAGGGGCGATGCAGAGGAGGCGTCCTAGGTGAGGCGGAGGAGGGCGTCGGGGCGAGGCGGAGGAGGCGGGAGGGCGATGATGGCTGGAGGGCCAGAACGGGGCGGAGGGCGGCAGTGACAGCGAGTTGAGCAGCGGGGCGGGGTGAGGCGGGACGGTGTGAGGCGGGGTGGTGTGAGGCAGGGCGGTGTGAGGCGGGGGCGGTGTGAGGCGGGGCGGTGTGAGGCGGGAGCCCAGTGTGAGGCAGGGCAGTGTAGAGACAGGGCAGTGTGAGGCGGGGCGGTGTGAGGCAGGGCAGTGTGAGGCGGGGCGGTGTGAGGCGGGGGCGGTGTGAGGCGGGGCGGTGTGAGGCGGGGCGGTGTGAAGGCGGGGCGGTGTGAGGCGGGGCGGTGTGAGGCGGGGCGGTGTGAGGCGGGGCGGTGTGAGGCGGGGCGGTGTGAGGCGGGGCGGTGTGAGGCGGGGCGGTGTGAGACGGGGCGGTGTGAGGCGGGGAGGTGTGAGGCGGGGCTGTGTGAGGCGGGACGGTGTGAGGCGGTGTGCGGCGGGACGGCGATGGGCGGCAGTGGCAGCGAGGCGGGCGGCGAGGACAGGACAGCGGGGCGGGTGGCATGGTGGCGGGCGACGGGGAGGCGAAGGCGGCAGTAGGGTGCGGCAGCTACTGGTATGTGGGCGGTGAAGTTGGGGAGCGGGAGCGAGGCGGGCCCGGCTTCAGCGACGGCGAAGTGGGTGGCGGCATGTGGCACGCCCTCCGCGAAGGACGCGTCCGTGCGTCGGAGCCATATGCCACCAGAGCCCGCGTATAACCCCAGCCCTCGGCGCGGGGATTCCCATGGTCAGCGCTTTATTATTGCGTGCTCCGAGTCCAACCCGATCACACGGTTGATATGCATATGCTGCGTGGACAGACATGCTTCCTCTATTAAGGCCCATCGGTGATATATCTCTAATTTTTTCCACATCGAAATACAGACACTCAAAAACCGGTAATTACTTTGAATTTGTGGCTATCAAAGTTTATAGGGTTATGATTGATACAGCACATCACGTCAGAATTCATCATTGGATTTATTTCCTGTCCCTGTTTCAATACCCCTCTGTGCCGTGAACACCTTTCTGTGTTTGTAATGTGTCCTGCTGCTTTGTGAACACAAGGTACGCGTAAACTGCCGACAGTTTAAAAGCTTTCAGTATTTATCTGAAAAACAGTCCAAAATTGCTTTTCTAAAGAATGTTTTCGACTAAAGAAAGTAATAGTATCCTTAAAAACTGAATTAAGTTTTCCTGCACAAAAACTGCTATTGTCAAAGGTGGTGGACTATTACACTTCTAACAGGACGTTCGATCAAGATAGTTTCAAATTTTCATTTTTATTTCGATGCGTTTAAAGCGAAGTTTCTTGAGACTATAGTGTTATAACGACGTGATACATCCAAATATAAAGACGAAGGTCGGCGTCCGTTAAAGATGTTAAGGTCCGCCGTCCGTTAAGAGCAATTAGAACAAAATGAGTTGCATCTACAGATTGCTTATGAATATTCCTATTTCAAGGAAAGGCGTTTATTTGATTTTTTCAAATAAAAAGGCGATTTTATGCTAATAATTAAAAGACACACATACGATATCACAAAAAACGGACATTGTTGGTTATAAACCTCGGTTATCGCCTCGCTTTACAAATTTCAACAGCGTCCATTATTTGATCCATAACGGCCTAATAACGTTAATGACAATTTTCTCTTACCGCGTCGAGAACACAGAACACACCTGAGGTGCGTGTACCATATGTGCTGAAGGGCCGCAGCCACCCCGCCCTTCGCACTCGGTGCTGATTCCCATGGTCCTGCCCCTCCCGTAGGGCCACCCTCTGACGCTTTGCCACACCGCGTCCCTGTTGCTGCATTTCACGGCGGCATTCGCTCGCGTTCAAGTGGGCTCCGTGCAGATGATACGCTGGTTCCTGCACGAGGTCTGAGGAAGGGATGCGATGTGTTATGAATGAACTACATGTTTCAGGGCTGTGCCTCGTCAAATACGCTGATTAGTTCCCAACAAATGGGGCGTGTTGAATCAATGAATTGATCATGAATCAAGAAGGAAAAAAATAATAAATTTGTTGCTAGTTTAGAACCTATTAAAATCTTTTGGTAGAATATCGATACTCAATCTCACCCAAAATATAATTGGTTTTAGACTCTTGTTTGATAAACGACTATCGCATTTGAAAATTCAAAGGGAATTGATTCACATTAAAAAAATAGAAACTGTTTCAAATATGTTTATCTGCTCACTATTTAAATGAATCATTGGAAAAATACATTCTCTTAAGTTTTTAAAATTCATTTCAGAAATTCTTCAAACTCTCTCGGTCAGGTTTTTCATCCTCATGATTCTCTCAGCAAATGACAGTTCCTTATTGTGTCTTAACTGTATTGTTTTTCTTGCACTAAATGAAACATTAAGTTTTCAAATAAATACATAAATTAGTTTTTTAGAAGTAAAAACTGCTGTTAAAATATATGAAGGCTATGTACATTAGGTAATTAAAAGGGTACGGAAATATCTTTTAGAAAAAGTGAAATGTGATAATATATTTTAGAAAATGTGAAATCAGACATTTTCAAAATAAAAAAAATATTAAGAAAATATTTGAAAGTTCAAAGTGAAAATTATTCTATAATAGACTACAAAAAATAGATTTCAATGAATGAAATCCCATGAGGGCGACATTGTAAAAAAAAACTGGTCAATTATAATTGCTTGGTTTCTTATTTGTTTTTGGGTTATTGAAGGTCGCATCAACATCTAGGTCATAAGCGACCACTACTGGACTTAACGTTATGGTAACTATGAGGGTGAAACGAAATGGTGATAAGGGGAGAAAGGACGAACACTAATACAACCATGCCTGAGGCGGGACTCGAACCCGCGACCCTTCCGTCCGAGATCACTACGACACTACTGCCTTAGTGCTCTCGACCACCGGCCGGGCTTATGTTTTTTTATTTGAAGGGAACTTAGTATTTCTGGTCTGTACAATGTCAGACAATGTCAGACAAATGTCAGTACAATGTCTGTACAAACTCTCAATGCATCCCTTAGCCTTCGTGTTGATCCACCACCTGCGGGACCCCGGGTACCGTTCCGTTTCCTTCTTAACGCCGAACATGAAAGAGCGCGCTGCGGCGGTGGCCCAGCGAAGAGCTGTCGGGGGCTGATCTGCCGCTGGGCGCGCGGCGCTGGCTCGTTGCGCCTAGTCGAAAGTGAAAGGGCGGTGGCGACGGCAGCAGCCGTATTTTTGGGGACCGGCCGGGAAACGGGATCCTTGAGAGCGGCGGCTGACCGTCGTTTCGCGCGCCGCCGGCTCGCAAAGGCCCTTTTCCGCGTCAGGAAACAGCCCTTCCGCCGCCGGTGCCTTTGCGCCTCTCGCGGCCGCCCATGCCCTCGCCCTTGGCGGCAACCGCTGGCTGCTTCGAACTTGGTCCACTTCGCGATCACCACCCGTGTGCAGGGTGCCATGCGGTGGGGGGTATATGTGACGGGGTGGGCCTCTCTTTGGATTAGGTTTGGATTTTTTCGTGTTTCCGGGCGCGTCAACTGCTTTGGTCATTAGTCCCGTTAGTGTATTGCATGTTTTTTCTCGAGAGATGGCGGTGATCTTCCCCCGCTGGATGGCGAGATCCGGCGCCGACTTACCGTCGGCTAGTGGGGTTTCCCCCTAACCAGGACTCTCCCACCAACGGGGCACCGCCCCAGCCGGGACAAACTCTAAGCTCCCGACCGATCTCCCGGAATATGTGTTAGTGTAGTGCATGTTAGTGTAAGTGTGTGTGTGAAAGGGGAGAGGATAGGACAAGGAAGAAGAAGGACAGATCGCGCGCGTTCTGTGGCCCTTTTGGTAGGGTACTGCTCCGGCATTCGCCTGGTGTTGATCGGAGAAACCACGGAAAACTACCGATCAGAGCAGCCGGCCGCTAGAATTCTCCTCCAGGCAGCGAATGAATTCGACCTAGCTGAAAAGCTAGTGTCGAAAATGCTGTCGCCGTCAGGACTCGAACCTTGGAAATAGGACATCCCGGTCACAGGCGCTCCAGTGGCCCTCTCTTTGGAGATCGGTTTAGCGGCGAATTGTCGTTGGCATTTAAATAATTGAAATAATTCAAAGCATCATTACCAACAATATTGTTTAATTCAAGAGCGACTTTAGTCGTTTTGTGGCTTCCAAACGGCAGGAAACTGATGATGATGGCCAAGTCATCGAGAGATGATGTTGAATTAAACAATATTGATGGCAATGACAACGCCTTGAATTATTTCAATCCCTTTAAAGGGTTTGATGTGACTTGGTGGGAAAGTATTAATAGGTACCTGCCAGAGAAATAATCCATATCTAGGGATCTATTTATGCTTTTACACACTATTCAAAGTTCAAATCAAGGGAAATGGGTAAACAAACATCAAGACTATTTTCAAGAATTATTCAATGTGCCGTGTAAGCAAAAATTGCTTTTATTTCACTCGTCGTTTCGCTTCTACCTGGATGTTTGATAGTTTTTCTTCTTGAAGGAAATAGTATTTTTGCACCCGTTAGAGTGCCTACATTATGGTTCCTTAATTGTCTTCTGTTGCCAACTCTAGTAGATTATCTGACAGTCACTAACGGTAGTCCAACCAACGCCTTTACCTGGTATAACTGTCATTTTTGTTTTCCTCCCGGGTGTGTTATACCGTCACATTCAACGTAATCTGTGCTGTCTGTCTGTTTTATGGTTGACATCTCTAACACACTGCCATCGTCTGTCAGTGATTCTAGCATACATATTCATCTATTATCTCATTGAACCCATAGTACCTTGATTGTCAATTCCAATATATAGAGTTGCATTCGCAAAACACTTCTACATTTGTCAGTACCCAAAAATGTGTTGCAATATCGTTTGGTCTTGAAGACCCTTAAGTGAAGAATGCATTGTTAAACGTTAAATTCGCTCTATGGACTGTTTATTGCTGGTATCTTTTTCATCGCTCCAGGCAAACCACGGCTGAGCTTCCTGACCTCTCGAAGTTTTCCGGACCAACAACAAAGACTACTCCAAGAGGCAGGTGAGTCGTTTCACTGAGAACAAGGAAATTTGGACGGTGCCTTTCAAGAGTGCTTCATGTGTTCTTCAGCTGCTGCGAGTGAGTTTGTATCTCTTTTCGGAATCAGCAGAGGTAGGACAGGCAGATGGCGATTTTCCAGTGCGGTCAGGAACGTTCCTTCTGCCTACAGTTCGTATACCTGACGTTGATGTTTCGGTGTAACAATGGTATCTTAAAATTCTTGCACGACTTTATGTTCTTCTTTCGATTCATTTCCCCTTTTGATGAGCTTGGAAACATATTTTCTCACGGATTTCGATTTCGCTATCCAGTACCGACTGATTCGCCATAGAAAATATCACATTAAATGCTTTTTGAAAGATATTTTTATCGGTCTACCATTATGAAACTCATATAGCAAAATAAGTGTTTGTCCCTATATCAAAATAAGTAAAACATGTTCATTACAGTAAATATTGAATGAATGATGATTTGAAGAAATGTAAGTTTTGTCACAATGTTGCAAATATTCTAGAAATTAGAAATCGACTTGATTGTCTTACGAAACCAACGCACTGGGGTTTGGATAAATAAAGATTACTTAAGAATGATAGTTCCAATGATTGAAATTTAGACTGAATATTTATATCTAGGGTGAAATTCGCATATACCAAGTTCTGATGCGTCGGCAATCTGAATTGTGGGTTAATTGAGAGTAATACATATTTTAGAAAAGCAGAAGTTAATACATTAAAAAAATACTATGTAAAAGTAAAAGAAAATGACACGATGATATACAATTTGAATTTGTTTCTTGCTAGGCACTGAAAATTATCAATCCAATGTATATTTTCAACATTCTATCTAATTTCATAAGCGTTGAAATAGCTTGAAGTTGAAGCAAGGAAAAGGGAAGTATCAAATAAAGTGAAATGTTTATCGTGAAGAAAGATTTGAAACAATTTTTCATCAGAAAATGTAACTAATTAACCCGAGGAATAATGGTTATGTTTAAGACGTAATCAGTTTCAAAAGTATATTCGAGCATTTTCAATGTGTAATGTAACACGTAAATCAGTCATTGAGAAACTTCAACTATATCAGCTTATCCCTACGAGTATTCGTCATATACATTTCATTTAGAATTTTCATGCAAACAGCAAGTAGACAGTCAATAAATACATCATACATATGGATGAACAGTCATACGAAATAGAAGGGGTCTAAGGCCTAAGCAGTGGGGTCCCAGGCAGGAAATCGCAGCTCCCCATTTCCCAACAGTTGTGCGATCCGATGAAGGTCTCATCACCGCATCTGAGGTCTTTGCGTGCTGTATGATTTGGGTGGGTGAGTGGGGGTGGGGTGATTGTCCCCTGTGCATGCAGCGGAACGCGGGCGGGCGCTGGGGCACAGGTGAGGTGCAGATGACGCGCCCCTCACCCTCGTCCTCGCCCTCGCCCTCGCCCCCGCCCACGCCCAAATGGCGCCGGGTCCCACGGTCCACGACGCTCTGGCGGAAAGAGCGCGTTCGGACCCTCATCTCTTTGCGCGAGGGGACACAAGGTATTTAAAAACCGCACAACACATGTTGTGAAGGTTCCTTCGTAACGAAGGAGGATGCTAAAAAATGAAAATGCGAACAATAATGCTAAAATAAAATGATGATTCCAGTCAATTATATTAAAATATATTTAAGGGACGTTTCGACCTCATATGTGAGGTCTTCTTCAGTTTCTGCAGAGTTGTGAGGTTGTTGAGTTGTGAGGTTGTTTGTGGTTGAGTTGTGTCACAACTCAACAGAAAGTGAAGAGGTCCTCATATATGAGGTCGAAACGTATCTCCAATATATTTTAATATAATTGACTGGAAACATCGTTTTATTTTAATGTGTGGTTTATCCAGTGATCCCGGATTTATTATTGTGAAAAACTAAGTTCAAATATCGTTAATGAAAGTTTTTCGGGTTGTGAATGAGCTAATGCATAGTATTAAAATAATAACACATCCAAACATGTGTATTATATACTAGAATTTGTAGTTTTATTATTTCGAAAACATAAAATGAATTTACAGGAAGCATCCGAGGTAGACAGCAAAAAACTATTCTGGAGAATAAAGTTGACATAATTTTTAAATGTTCCTTTGTATAAAAATGCCAGGCTTTTGGAAAAAGGAGGCAAAGAAAGTTTGGCAGACAGCCTGTGGTACGTCATGTTTGTATCAAATATTATGCTCTTCACAATGATTAATATTAACAATGCATTCAGAAGGACATAGTCAAATCACCATCTTTTCAGTGTTCTAAACTCGCTTCCAAACGTTTAAAAAAACAGAGAAAAATTCACACGCCCAACGCCATATGGTACCCCGAAGCTCAGATACAGACCTCTTAACAACAAATTAAAAACGCTGCCTCAAATTAATCAACCTCAATTTGCTCCGTGGTCCCCCTAACAGCAAGTGGCTTTCACCAGCGCCATCTGCGGGCGAGAGGTTCACACGGGGCGACCCTTCCCGGGCGCCATATCGCACAGCAGGGTGTGGCTCATCACGAGAGTAGGCCCACATGTCACACATTCCCATGGTGCACCGCAGGGCCGCTCCGCGCCCACAGGTGGCATTGCGACATATGCGCCGACGCCCCCGCATCTCGATCGCCGACGCAGGGAGGGCGGGGCACACGACGTGCCAACCCTTCGGCGGTGGGGGAGTCGAAGGACAGGAAACACGGAAGCAGAATGTGTTTGTGATGTTTCCGAATGTGTTGTGAAAAAAAAAGGTCGCTTCGTGGACGCAGAATTTGTCATAGCTCGCGGCGGAAGCCAACAAAATTTCTACCATCCTAGGTGGCCCAGGGTAGCAACTGATGTCGCTGTAGTTTCTCTGAACGGGAGGTTCTAAAGTTCGAGTCCCGTCGATGACAAGAATTTCGACGCTAGCTTGATAGGTAGCACGAATTCAGTCGCTGTCTGGAGAAAAGTTCTAGCGGCCAGAGGTTCCGATCGGCAGTTTCTCCGATGAACACCAGTTGAATGCCGAATCAGTACCCTAAAAAACGAGCCACGGACCGCACGCGATTTTTTCTTCCTCTTACTTGACGTATTCTCTCTCCTCATACTCTTACATGCACTACATTATCACACATTCCGGGATACCAGTCGGGAGCTTAGGGCTTGCCTCGGCTGGGACAGTGCCCTATTGGCGGGAGATATGTGGCGAAAATCCCACGCTCGAAAACACCGCAAGCCGACGTGAAGGTCGGCACCAGATCTCGTCATCTAGCGGGGAAAGATCACCGCCATCTCGTAATGAATGAAATAAAAATAATACAATTTAATAGGTGCACGGCGATTAAATATTACACAATAGTTCAAATAATCATTGTTACTTTAGTCATTATTTCGTTACTTAAAATTCTAGCTTACAAGAAAAGTGGGAAGGAAACTTTCACGTCCCAGCCCCCCGTATCTTTCTCCGTGTCGCCGACACAGCCCTATCCCGCACTCTCGGGCGAGAGGCCGCAGCCAAGGAGTACGTGGAAGGGCGGTGTGTGTGTGTGTGTGTGCAGACGCCTGCGAGTGGCAGCGCGCGGCGGGGGGCGCACTCCGAGCATGCGGGCGCTTGGCGGCCCTGTGCCGCGGAGGGCAGCTGCCAAGGAGCTGCGTGCTATGGGGGCAGTGGAAAAGCAGAGATCGTCGTGCGGGGCGTTTGGTTTGCGCGGAGAAAGGCACGAGCGAGAGCGAGATTGACGACTGACTTTACAATATTGAACATGTATGTACGTATAAATGTGTGTATGTACGTACGTAAGTATGTATGTACGTACGTAAATATGCATATACGTACGTAAATATGCACATACGTACGTAAATATGCATATACGTACGTAAGTATGTATGTACGTAAGTATGTATGTACGTAAGTATGTATGTATGTACGTAAGTATGTATGTATGTACGTAAGTATGTACGTAAGTATGTATGTATGTACGTAAGTAAGTATGTACGTACGTATGTATGTACGTAAGTATGTACGTACGTACGTATGTATGTACGTATGTATGTACGTAAGTATGTATGTACGTAAGTATGTATGTACGTAAGTATTTATGTACGTATGTTTACGTGTGTGAATGATGTATGAATATATGTATGTACTTCGGTGCAATAGCCTCTGTCGAAGTCTGAGCCTACCAGCGGCGTCCCAGCCTTGCGGCCATTGGTTACAGGGTCCGTGTGGTTAGCACCCACGCCACCCAGGACACTGCGCCCGAGACCCTACCGCCGCAGATGTCCACCGTAGTCGTGGACGAAACGTTTGGCCCTTTAACGCCAACTGCACCATGATCTACCTGCCCGGAAACTTTTTCTGAAAATGTGTATGCGTTTATAAGCATGTATACATACGTATATACGTACGTATACGCATGTACACGTATAAGTATGTATAGTGTATGCTGGTTCCACAAGCACGTCAGAACGTCTGGAGGGATTGCTCCCAAATTGTGTACTAACACTTTTGAAAACCCGAGAAAAATAGGTCCACAATTTTTATTTTATTTATAAAATTTAGTTTAATACAATATGCAATGCGTAGAATCTCTCGGACAGATGCATTGTTGAGGCCCTGAGCCATTTCTTTATTATTAAATTCTAATATTTTAAACGTGTTTAAACAATTTTAAAATGTTTATTACTTAGATTTGATTAGTTATTTAAAAAGAGAAATTGAAATTCGTCTCCCTTCATGTTGTAAACTTTGCTTATTCAGAAGAACATTTTCTGCTTAAATGGACTATAAACTTGATGAAAGACTGAATATATGACATTAAATGTCGCTCGAAATAATGCGTCGACACTTAGTAACTTAAAGAGTACATTTAAAATTATTCAAAATGTGTGCAAGATATTAACTATTTGAAAATTAATAACAGGCCTTTCAGAACTAGAATCCAGGAGTTTTTATAAAGTAAAAAGGGGAAATATTTGAAATGTGGAGAGCACGAGAGGATGAGGAGTTTCTGCAGGACAAGGCACCCTTTTAAGCCCTTCAGATGGCATTGCACTCGGCCACGTAAGAGGATTGTTGGGAGACAGGTATAGGGAGATCGTTTCACAACTTCCGTGTCATTCTTTCGGCTGAAAACTTACAGGTACCAACTGCGTCAAAAGGACAGGAAGTCAGCAATTTTCGTGAGACTTCCAGCAACGGATTTCAGTCACCCTTTTCTCTCAGGAGGTACAAAGACCAAAGTGCAAAATCTTTAAGCACTTATAATTTCGGAAAACAAAATGCCATGTTGATTGGAGTTTTAAAACTAATGTAAGAAACTTTACATGCTAAAATACTATGGACATTACAGTAAATGTTCTATTTCATATTCCATGTTGTCATGTTTGTCTTGAATCGTCTTCCGACTTTCTTCTGATAAATCAAAAAACAATAAACTGCATCAACAGTAAAAATAATTGTAATATTTTTATTTATTTATTACTTATTAATTTTTGCATTTAGCTCGTAATTAAATTCCGAGTTTACATGATTCAGTAAGCGATGTGAAATAAAGTTCAAACAAATAAAGTGCTTTATCATAAAATATATAATAACGCAAATCGGCAAAATTATTTTTAATTTAACGTCAAAACGTTAAAAAGTTTGTGAGACGTATTATGGGGGAAATTATAGTCTTGCACGCTTGTGGGATCATGAAACAACTCCTATTGAAGAAACAATTATACTTCTAGAACTTTTCTAAACATTTTATTATATTTGTTAAATTGGTTTAGTTCCTTCTTGCAATTCAATAAGACAGTTAATCTCTAAAATTCCACAAATTGCAGACATGATAAAAGTTAAGACTAATTATGAATGTTCTCTTTTCATTGAGCAGAAATTGAATATTTTCTTGGAGCCGTTTTCAGGTTTATTAGAGCATCGAGGATAACGTACCGTAATTTCTTGCGAGCTTCAAACACAGCATTTAAGGGTAAATGTTCTGATTCTTTTTTAATTTAATTAAATCTGAGCTTAATAAAAAACATATTTCTTAAATTACATATTTTTCGGAAGGCGTTAAAATGCAATATGATCATTCAGTAATATCTGCAGCATACCAAATAACTTTTAACAATTATAACATTTAAATATTGTACATCTTTTAACAGCTTAATCGATTATTACCCAACGATGGTTGAATAACTAAAAACTATAGTTATATTAATTTTATAAAGTGACCTATTAAGATCTGCATGGATTTGTAACTTATTACAGGCTCTCTGCAACACAATGAACATTTTTGCATTACAAGAACATTTTATTATTAGTTTTTAACTACCATCTATTTGTATTTTTTTAAATGCCAGGCTCATCGAATGTTCAGGGTCTTGTGCCCCTGTCGCGACGCAAGCGGGCGGGTGGCCGTGTGGCGCTGGCCGGGCGGCCGGGCCGCGCGGCGCGGCGCGGGCGACAAGATGGAAGCCGCGCGCGATGGCGGAGGCCGCCCGCGGGCGCTGCCGGCAGCCCCACCGCCCGGCCCTGGCCCTGGCCCGGCCCCGCGCCGCGCCCAGCCACGCACGGGGCGCACACACTGGGCTCAAAATAATCAACCAAGTACATACAGTTATGTAGATTATTAATATGTGCATTTATATATTATGAGTATATTCACACATTGTATGTCCGTACATTCAGACATTACAAGTCTGTACAATGTCTGTACAATCGGACATTACATGTCTGTTCAATCAGACATTACATGTCTGTACAATCAGACATTATATGTCTGTACAATCATGTTCAGACATATAACTTATATGTTTGTACAATCAGACATATGTCTGTACAATCAGACATTATATGTCTGTACAATCAGACATTATATGTCTGTACAATCAGACATTATATGTCTGTACAATCATGTTCAGACATATAACTTATATGTTTGTACAATCAGATATATAGATTTTATGTGTGATTATATACAGACATATATCTGTGTTTAAATTGGTTGACTATTCTGAGATGTTAATATTATATACAGTAGTTAATTATATGTTTATAACTCCCACATTGCGTATAAAGATTCCTCTAAAATGCATCTTTGCATCAATTGCCAGTTAGAAAAAATATAATCAAATTAACATTTTTAATTACGAACCCATTATTTTTCAATCAAATTCTAATGAAACTAACGACATGTCAATGCCAAAAGTTGGGGAAATTAAGTCGGGTTTGAAATTAGACCAAAATGTAAATACGATTTGAACATTTCACATGTATAAAATGTTTAACTCTGTTAATATCAGGTGAATTTGTTAGGGAATCAATGTGGTTGACCGTTATGACCATAGGTTAATGATGCAATAAAATATTGAGTTTAAAAAAAATCTTCACTCCTCGAATCTCATACTTTGGCTACAAGTGTGTACGAAGTCCTAATTCGACGGTTTCCTATTTCGTTGGTTTAATTTGTAGGTGTTCTGAAAATATACCTAGTAAGTATTTATCTTGGCAAAGAAATTTTACTATTACTAATATTTTTAAAAAAATGTCAATAACGGAAGTATGATCGATCATCTCGTAACCATTACACATTTAGTTCGTACATAGAAATTGTAATTACATTAATATCCACATTGACAGAATGTTACTTAATAAATCTTATCTTTCCAATTGAAAATTGAATCTCTTTATTAATTTTTAAAACCAGTTCAGATATCATAATGATTGTTTTATTATGTAATATTTTAATAACGTTAACTTTAAACGAATAAGTTCAAAACAAAGAAGGATCTTTGAAACAAATCATGTAGTATCACTTCGGATCAAATATCATACTTCCTTCAAAGTGAGTACTTTGAAGAACTCTTGTTGTCTGAACTGTTGGAAGAGCAAAAAGTATATGGAAATAAATCAATATAAAGAACAACGGCAAATGAATAATCTATGGTTAAGATAAAAATAACAAACCAACAATTATAAATTAATGATCAAATGATTGGTGCGGCATTTATTATTAATATTATTATTCTTATGTTGACATCTGTTTTTATGATTACGACATCTGAAAGAATTTATAATAATTCTTATGTATGTGGATATTACATCAAAGGTTTCGGCGAGATAACTGGAATGAGAAATTATGGCCGGAGAAATTCACAGATGGATTGATAAGTAATTGACAAGGTATCGAAAACAAAGGTTAGACAATGGATGTTCTGAAGATGAACCATCGCTAAAGATACTATTAATGTCAATGGATATTTCTAATAAATTGTGTTATTCCTCTGACAGAATGATTCCACGCAATTTTCATGATAAAAAAAACTACGTCAATATCAGGAACACAGACCATAAAAAAATAGAAAAATCTGTTGTACGTAAAATTAATATTTTGTTTGTTAACTGCTAATTCAAACTTCAAATTACAAATTTAATTGTAATAATAATAATAATAATAATAATAATAATAATAATAATAATTCTTAATTGTTAGTTACCTTCGTTGACCTCCAAATACCTTCTATTGATGATTATTATAAACGCATTGCTTATTTATTAAAACATTTAAATTCTGTCAGATTTTATTATTTTTAATATTCTCTATTTTATATTATAGCAATAACATGTGTATTTGAATCGACAATAAAGTATTCATTAATTGGGAAGGGGGGCTCAAGAAATACTAGGGTTCTTGAGTGATATATAGAGTAAATGATGGTAATAATAATGAAAAGGTAAATGATGATGGAGCAATGGTGGAATGAGAGGTTGGGGAATCGGAAGAACCCAGAGGAAATCTGCAGTCTTTGTCTACCGGTGTACTGTTCTCGGCAACGTAGGTTTCGGTAACGCACAGGCATCGAAGTCTCCTCATATGAAGAATTTAAGTCTTGTTGCAAAAGACTTCACGAATTCTTATCCATTCACAGTACTCCAAAATTCGTTATCGATACTGACAGGGAAATCATTCCAGGATGCTCAATATCCAACTCACTCGGAATAGACGGAAGGCAAATGCATGGTAATATAGCTTCTCAATGATTGAGAGAAACAAATGAATCACACAAAAGCAACAATGAATGTACATAGTTGCACTTAATTACAGGCAGAAACAAATTAAAAGAACAAAACAAATAAATTCAATATTTGTTGTATAGATTCATCGATACTGCGGCAAGTCATACCAAGAGTTACAAAAGGAAATCTTTCTCCCTCACTCCCTCTCTCTGACACTCAACGCATGCAAACACACACACACCCACACACACACACACACACACACACACACACACACACACACACACACATTCAGGAAACTTTTTACTAAAGCGGTAATCAGGACTTGGCAAAACAGCTCCCAATCATAAAAACAGATTTAAAAATGAATTTAAATACTGTGTTACTTATATGTAAGAGTAGAG
Organism: Teleogryllus occipitalis; assembly: GCA_011170035.1. Lineage (NCBI taxonomy): Eukaryota > Metazoa > Arthropoda > Insecta > Orthoptera > Gryllidae > Teleogryllus > Teleogryllus occipitalis. The sequence goes on from BLKR01000016.1 coordinate 199,981, forward strand.
GAAAATCGTCTTAAGGAAACACTTGACACTGAAATGGATATAATATCCAATGCGAGCACTTTGAATTGACTAAACCGTCCAGAACACCCCTTCAGCTCTAACGACTAGACTTCGAGCCTCTAGCCAACTATCCTCCAGCCAATGACGCGAGCGTTGTCGAACTGGCCATAATTGTAGTCGCATTGTCTCGAACGTTGTCGAATTCGCACGCCCCGGAGGCGAACAGCCTCTGCAGGCCCCGTACTCACTGGAGGTGCCGACGGGCGACAGCTTCTGCAGGCGCGGGTCCATGGCCAGAGCGGCAGCCGCCGACTCCATCACGCACTCCGGGAGCACACGTCAACACACAGCGGCGTCCCCGCGAGGCCCACCCGAACGTCAGTCACTTGCCCCAATGACTGGCGCAGCCGTCGCCTCCGCCACCGCCGCCGCCGCCAGAGCCTCCGGCCGCCAGCCGCCAGCCTTCCTCCCCCGGGGGAACCACCCCTCCAGAGGCCCTTATTCACGACCGCTGCCTCCCATTGGTCCACGGCGCGGGGGCCCCGGCGGGCCCTTCGACGCCCTTCGCCCCCCCCCCGCTTTCCACGGGGGCGACGCCCCCCTCTCCGGGTGGGAAACAAACCACTTGTTCGCCGGCTGCCGGCGGATGTTACCCCGTGACGCGAAACAACGCGACGCCCCAGCGGCGTGCGATGCCGGGCTATTATGCGCGGTGGACCTGCGGTTGACATCCGGATGGCGGGTTATGATTCATATGGTAGCCGCAATGGGATGGGATCCTCTCTCCCCGACCAGTAGTCAGAGATGGTGTCGCCCGGGGCGCTCTTGAAAATGCGGGAGAAATGGAGGGTGAACCAATTAAAGATTGCGCTAAGATGTTTGAAGTTAGTTACTGAAGTCCACAACATACCCACGGTTTCGTTAGTCACACATGCGATGACACAATTTTATTCTGCGCACCATATTATGGTGCTATTGGATGGGAGGGGGTTCTTCTAGGAGCTAGAAACTAGATCAACTCTGGATAATCTAAAAACTGTAGAAACTGAAGTGGTGCCGAATGAACTAAATAAAGTCGGTTGGCTCAACAGGCTGAGCCAAGATCTGTACATTCCCAGGAAAGACGTAGCAAGTTCTTTAGTCGCACAAATGGCAGGACGCAATAAGGATCTTCATACATTTTAACGGTAGCTAGAGACTGAGCCTCTCAAGATGTTCTTGAAAAACAATTTGACGCCCGAAATGGGGGAAGCAAGGGTGAACCACTCACTTTGCATAGAATTTCTGAGACAATTAGACACTGGTTCGATAAATTTGTTGAGATTGATTGGTGATTCTGGGCGCGTCAACTCCTATGGTCATTATTCCCGAAGGTGTAGTGCATGATTTTTCTCCTCGGGAGGTGGTAGTGATCTTCCCCGCTAGATGGTGAGATCCGGCTAGCGGGAATTTCCCCAACACGGTATCTCATCCAGATGGAACAAGCTCTAAGCTCCCAACCGGTCTTCCGGCATGTGTGCATGTTAATGTAACTGTATGTAAGGGGCGAGGATAGGAAAAGGAAGAGGAAGGAAACATCGCGCGTGGTCCGTGGCCCGGTTTGTACTGTCCCAGCATTCGCCTGGTAATAACTGGAGAAACCACGGAAAACGTCCGATTGGAGCAGCCGGACGCTATAATTCTCCTCCACAGAGACTGAAGTCAACGTAGGTATCTAGCGAGTGTCTAAAATCCTGCCACTACCGGTACCCGAATCTAGGACCTCCCGGTTAGAGGCACTGCAGTGACATCTGTCGATGCCCTGAACCACCTCTCCCAGTACGTTTGTTGAGAAATCAGTAGTTTTGGTATGTGTCAAACAGAATTAAATGTATTACACATGCTTGAATAGAAGGGGAAGTGCAAGATAGGTGCAATTATGAGAAGCAAAACAGAGGCCCATCTCAGTATACGCTGCAATGAATCTGCGATTTCTTCTGGCTTACTGAACACGTTTTAAATGCTAATATAATGAAAACTAATAGTTGTCTACATTATAGAAATATATAACACATTTAGTTAGAAAACTATGTTTAATTGCAATAACGAAAAACGTATTTTCATATTTCAGAACAGAATGGACGATCATGAAATTAGAATCGTTGCAAATGTAAATAGTTTTGGAACTCGCGTAGTGTTTTCGGTTTCCTAATCTCGTCTTGTAAAGGTGTTGTAAGACTCCTATTTTGAATTTCTATCCTTCGGATGTGCGATTTAATGCATCATGCTATGCTACTCTCTGCTGCTAGTTTCTGACGATGCAGTACGAGCGTCGATTGTAAGTGCAGAGGGCTTGACATCCTGAGAGAGAATGCGCAGAATGAACGCTATGTAAGTGATAAAAGTAAAGTATGTATGTAAGTTATGAATGTAAGTAAATAAAGTATTATTATATTTGATGTATGTAAAGTAAAGTATGAATGTTGCATAAACGAAAAAAATACTTTACTACATTTTATTCTAACCATTAGTATTCAAGGGAAAAATATAATTTTTACTTCAAATTCTGTTGGGCAAAGGACAATAGATCAAGTCCTTCTGTAACTACTAAAACAATCAAGTTGTTGGCGTAAATTGCTTTAAGAAATGTTCATGGACATTAATATAAAGATAACTCTTTCGGTGGTTCGGAGGTTTGTGGGATAGTGCGTGAATTTACGAAAAGGCAAATATTTTGAATACATGATCCGTTCAATTAATTTATTAATTTTAACTTAACTGATTTCTATTGTTTCCTTCAGATGTTGCCCAGTGAGCTCTATTTTTGAGATCACTTGTGTTGCCGATCGGAGCGCGGTCAACAATACTTGGCGGCCATGGAACACTAACAATGGACTTCATTCACAAAACCATTCATTAAAAAAATAATCGCTGTTTTTGGAAACTATGATTTTTTTTATTTGGAGAAGTAAAATGTAAATAGTATGCAGAGCGTGTATCGTCACGGCCTGCACCATTACAATAGCCTTTCTCTGGAGGTGGCACGGCTGGGGAGGTTCCCGCGGAGTGTTGATAGGGGAGGGTCGGGGAGCAGGGACTAAGTTGACAGCTACCGCCGTGCACCGCCCCCCCCTCTTGCGGCAGCTGACGGCCTCTAGGGGCGTGCGCGTCATACGGCATATCGTGCGGACTTTGTTAACCCAATATTGCAGTCAGCGATGATTGGGGGGAGGGTACTTTTCTCGGTCATGAGGCGCGAGGCGATAACAAAGCTGATTTCCTCTAGTGCCTCCATGAGTGAAAAACGGTTTAATGCGAAAGCCCCGCCTTACTTGGCGGGATTTTGAATCGCAAGTGAAGGAAAAATGATTGTCTGGTTTAGATAACGAATTAAGAATCAGGCATGACATTACGTGCCTCACTCATCCTCATTAACTAAACAATTCTGATAGGAGAAAAAACTATGAATAAAATGTTTTTGATAAATGTTTTGTGTTTCCTGCAGTCAAGTAGTAAAATACGAATCCTGAATCATCAGCTCCTATTTTAGTCATGGAATTCGCGCTTCAAATTTTACAGACATATGTTAATGTTATATACCATAAATATTTGAATTCCAGGAAATTTGTCAATTGATTAAAGACATGCAATCACATATACACACTCACAGTAAAAGTATAAATGTAGCATGTCTTATGTAGTGGAACGTAATTTACTAGAACATATAATGCAATATATGAAGTGTATGCAAGGGCACCACATTTAAATAATAGCATCAACTGTTCACTTCATCTTTTTTAACACATAGTATATCATAAATTTTGCAAACATGTGAGTTCTCAACGATTCCCCTGGTTTATTCAAGAAAACTCTTCTCCCGTAGAATCAACAAAAGGTACTTCTTGATAGATTTGTAAAAATCTGATGCTTTTGCCACACCCGATGACAATAGTTCGACTTGCTCTATTAATTTCAATTACACACGTAGTCCGTTACATTCGCTTCCTATTCCTGAACTACACAGAAAAAAGGAATCGAATTAAAAGAATAAGTCGGTCGAATCGACAAATAGCACATTGTTAAATATTCTGTTGCTTTCGAATGGTAATATAAAGGCTGATCGTTGCAGCTCCAAGCTTCATTAGCGTTTTTCCCTTTTGAAATCCACGGCCCAAGGGAACACGGACTCAGTGTGCGGGCAAATCGGGTTGTGCAGGCTTTGTTGCGACCTACGACTTATCCGTTTCCTGAAATGTGACAAAAACGAAGCATTCTCTTTTATGGTAATGTCTGATCATGCTCGCCCCAGATCGTTGAGCAGTCTGTTGTACCGTTAGGTGACTGCATCTGGCAAAACCTGCAGCTGGCGTTTGGAATTTGGAATTTTTATGAGATAAAGACGCAACCTCAACGGATGTGGCTATTTCGCACATATGAGTATTTGTGCTGATGATTGATGCAGAGATTGTGAGGACTGAGGTAGTTGTGAAGAGGTAGCGATGGAGTAAGTGAATATCTGATGATGCTTATTGCTGTGGTTGCCGATTTTATGGTCACCGTATTCGGAATGCTTTTTTATTAGTGTTGAGGAAGGGGCACAGCAAGCGATTGTGAACTTCGTTGTTGTCGAAATGCCAATGGTAAAGCTGGTGGTGTATTTGGTGGTAAAACAGGTATGCCGGTAGCGTTGGTAGTTGGTCGTCTTCTGATGCTGTGCAAATAAAGCTTTTGATCAGATACGTGGTACACCTGGTAAAACAATTATTAACACTTTATTCTCAAATTAATTTACCGAATCGAATCGTCAGCAGTGATATATTGAATTACATCATATTAATACCTAAATTATTTGAAAATTAATGAGTATCAATATTAATTTACGCGTTCTGAAAGCAGCTACGCAAAATAAAAGAATAGCAGAACGCCGCATGGAGAGGAAATCGAAATCCAAATTCACAATATAAGCGATGCAACTACAAAAATATTACAATTCACATCACATTAATATTTTATTTATTGAATTTAATTTTGCGATGTGAGCGGCATCGCTCACGTGATAATCATGATTGAATAATGACTTCATTTCTCTAGAAAGCGATATGAAAGTGCAAGTTGTTTTGCCTGCTGTTTTACCTTTGTACAGATTTCAAAGGCGTATCACATGAAAAATATTTTCTGAAATTTTCTGCCTTGGCTGTAACAATCCCAGCAATCAATTAAAGACAGTCATGTTTTTTGAGGATATCTGCAGTTTGCGGTTGGTACGATATACCAGTTTAAGTCCACATTTGAGATCACTTTAAACGTACGGTCACGTGTCAATGTCGTGTGTTCTTTCATTCTTCTTAATAGTGTTAACGCATTGTGAGAATGAGGCCTCAGCAGAAGGGCTGAGAGCACTGGCAGGCAACTTCAGACGGCGCGGCGGGTGCCGCGGAGACAATAGAAGCAAACTTCCAGAGGCTGGCAGCGGCGCGGACTTTTCACGCAGGCGGGATTACGCCGCGCCGGGGCGGCTGCCTGCCTAGGGGATTAGCAGAGGCGGAGGTACCAATGGCGGTGGTGGTGGCGGTGATGGTGGCGGTGGCTGTAGTAGTGGCGGCGGCGGCGGCGGTGGCGGTGGCGGCGGTGGCGGTGGCGGTGGCGGTGGCGGTGGCGGTGGCGGTGGCGGTGGCGGTGATGGCGGTGATGGCGGTGATGGCGGTGATGGCGGTGATGGCGGTGATGGCGGTGATGGCGGTGATGGCGGTGATGGCGGTGATGGCGGTGATGGCGGTGATGGCGGTGATGGCGGTGGATGGCGGTGGTGATGGCGGTGGCGGAGGTGGCGGTGATGGCGGTGGCGGTGATGGCGGTGGCGGTGATGGCGGTGATGGCGGTGGTGGTGATGGCGGTGGCGGTGATGGCGGTGGCGGTGATGGCGGTGGCGGTGATGGCGGTGGCGGTGATGGCGGTGGCGGTGATGGCGGTGGCGGTGGCGGTGATGGCGGTGGCGGTGATGGCGGTGGCGGGTGGTGGCGGTGATGGCGGTGGCGGTGTGGCGGTGATGGCGGTGGCGGTGGCGTGATGGCGGTGGCGGTGGCGGTGGTGGTGGCGGCGGTGGCGGTGATGACGGTGGCGGTGATGGCGGTGGCGGTGATGGCGGTTGCGATGATGGCGGTGGCGGAGATGGCGGTGGCGGTGATGGCGGTGGCGGTGATGGCGGTGGCGGTGGCGGTGGCGGTGGCGGTGGCGGTGGCGGTCGCTGTCGTAGTGACGGCTGCGGTGGCGGGTGGGAGGGCGGGCGGGAGGACTGCCTAGGGCGGGGTCAGGCACGCGGTCAGTGACGTGGGCAGGGGCGGGGCAGGGGCGGGGAAAGGGGCGGGAGCGGAGCGGGAATGGTGGAGGGGCGGGAGCGGGGGCGGAAGCAAGGGAGAGGCGTGGGCGATGTAAGCGGCGCTGGTCGTGGTGGAAACGGCGGCGAAGGTACGAGGAGGAAATCGGGGATTTTGCGTCAGGGGACCCCCTTTCCTTGCCGCTGCCGACATCTAGTTGTGCATTCGCGATCACTTTTGAGCCGTGCTCCTATAAATTTTTCACATGGTTTTCAACGTCTCGTAAGTAATTACAAACGTACAGCTAATACAAGAATTATTCTACTAGAAATTTTAGATGCCTAAATGTAACTATCATTACAGGTAACTTCTTTTTCCAGAAAAATCCTCTATTATGTTGAAAAAGTATCAAGGGTGAATCAATTCTTTTCTAAAATTAAAGATGAATCAATTGTTTCTTGAATCTCATAATGGGACACTGTACTATTAAAAAAAAAGTTTCAGCATGCCAACTTTTTGGAACTTTATTGCTTCCTCACCATGCTTCCGGATTATCCAATACAATTTCGTTATTACACTGATTAAAAGTATTTAAAAACACATATAATGAACATGTTTTAATAGCATATGAAAATTATTTTAATTAAAAATCAGTATTATGAAGAAAAATATTTCAAATGCATTATTGTGCATCTTACCTTTCTAATGAAATTCACGACTTTCTGAATCCTCGTATCTTAAGTGGTTTCCAATAGCCTCACTAGTTTTAACAACATTGGAAAAATTGTGTGAAATATCTCCTTCATTTTGAAAATAGAAAGAGGAAAATATTATATTTTAAAGAAACTATTTGAAAAATATAAAATAATTTAAGTAAATAAAATTTTTCAGAATAGTGCATCATATTTCTCTTTAGGCATGAGAACGAATTAGTGCAGTATCTGCCTCCTGTATATATATTTTTTGGATTAACAAAAGAAAAATATTTTTTAAAAATTCATTTGGAACTTTACTAATCAAAACCTTCTCTACTTTTAATATTTGACGTATAGGTTGAAGAACAAAATTCTCTCTTGTTGCAATGCTACGAACATTAATAGTGCAACTATTGAAAGCTCCTCAACCATGCATTTAGTTGTTTACCCAAAACCAAATATTAGTCCAAAATATGTTGTAAATTTTGACTAGATACTTAGCATTATTTTCCTAAACTCCTATCTACTGTTATTAGTTTTTCTCCATTAACGAAGCAAGAACCGTTGAAATAGTCACTGAGCCCCGTCTCGTTCTGGCCTTTCGTCCAGTTCCCCTGATCCTTTGAGCAAATGCTGAGATAGCCCCTTATTTTGCTTCTGGACATAAATATACTTTTATTATCTGTGCACGTTTTCTATAATTCAGAGGGAAATATAGTTATTCAAATTATCGTTCTCCATGTTGTCGCGGCAGGAAGTATTATTCCTTGTCGAAGGACATGATGATGGATAAGGGCCCAAATTTATTGCTGATTTACCCTTGAAAATATATTTTATTACATCGGAGCGAATACTTTTGTTAACAATCCTTCCAAAAGACGCCCATTTTTTCTGTATTCAAAATTCAAGTAGTATATGGTTTAGGGTAGGGATCACAGAATTTTCAAAACGTACACAGATTTCACTTCTTCCCATAGCACGTCACACATAGTTTTTAACTATTTTTGACGTAAAATAAATAAAAATAAAATAGTTTTTCACTACTAGCAATCGTCTGACCCTGCTGGAATCAGCTTCTACAGATTCCCCAGGCAGCAGCCAGTGACTTCATGACCCGCGCTGGGAGTCGTTCCAGGCCGCCCCGCCATGTCAGAGTTCGCGCGATGGTATCTGCCTTCGACCGGTTCCCAGCCCGCGCCCGCCAGACATCGCCACTCCCGGCACCCTCCGTGCGAAAGTGCGCGCCATTATAAATTCCAAGTGGGCAATTTCGGCCCTGTGCTCTCGAGCGTAAATGTACCCGCTTATAGGTTGGCGACATTCGCCGAAGTGGTTCAACCCCTTTCTACTCAGGGGGGACGTCGCAACGAGTGAATCCGGTGACATTACGTATTGTATCTACTTCCAGGCATCACCCGGAATATTAAAGGTGAGATTGTAACCGTCGCTAAAGAAGGGTTGCAAACGCGCCAGTTATTATTCTAGGCGTGATTCTGAGAGGCAAAAGAAACAGAGAATGTGATCACAGTCAAAGAATGCTTACTTCATCCATATTACAGGGTAGAAAGCGGTTTATTAATAAAATAAGATTTGAGGTGTTGTAAGAAGAATAGAATCATCTTAATATTCATGATATAGAAGTGAGATTAATTTTCGAAAAAAATAAGCAAACTAATAATGCTCTTTATAAATGGCATGAAAAATGTTTCTTAACACAAACTCTGTGGAAAGATATTCAAATTTTTTTAGGTTCAAGAGAAGATGAAAAAGTTTTGTTACTAAAAGTTTTGTTTCCTTAACGAAGAACGAAAAAATAAATGAATTAGTTCGTAAAAATATGTTTCAATTTCGAGAAAATTATGTATTTCATACAAACGATGTTCAAGAATAAAGTACATTAATTTACTCCATAATTTTAGCGTAGTTCATTTGTGTCTATATTTTCAACCAGCGTCATGGCGAACACAAGAAGACGTGAAAAGAGAGAAGTGGAATGAAGTGTATATAAAGCGTTAAATGAACGAAACGTATGTACTGCATTGTAAATAAATTATGAATGTGTGTGAATGAAGAAAACATCACAAACACCATGAAAATCAGTATCAACGAGAAATTCTTGGCCTCACAAAGTTTTGTTTTAAAATGTTTTATGAAATACTTACGTTGATCATAATGAAACTGTTCGATTCGGACAATTATATATAAATCATTAGCAAGCTAGCATTAAATTAACCTCCTTTAGAATATTTTTAAAGAAAAAAAATTCCAACTCCAGGCAATTCTCGAGCTTCCAGATGTAGGGACCTGAGATGTATTTCCCATTCGTTTCTTTTACGGACCTTTTTCCCTTCTTACGTTCTTCCTAGAACTTTGTGAGTGACTTCACCGCCGGGAACTTCACAGAGCTGTAAACCGACAGACGAACTCGCGGCAACAAATCGAGTCTCACGCAAAATCGCATTTGCTGGAAGCCCAGGAGCTAAATGGCACATTCACCTCTTCGTCGCTTCCTGCCCCTCCCTGCTCCGCCACCCACCACACCCGGCAACAGGTAGTCCCTTGACGACCCTCGTGGCCATCTTTCGCCACTCGGAACACGTTCAGTAGCCCTCGGTGGCATTAGGCGGTCGTAAATGACTTTCCCGCCGGGGTTGACGATCCTTCTGGTGGGGTTTTAACCGCTCAACGAGTCAGTTCCTGTTTCCTGTCCTTCCGAGAACCCTTTAAGCTAAAACCTACTCACAAAATTTGCATTCCGTTTCATGAAATGCTTTCTCGGAAAATACTTTTAACAGAAATTTACTTTAGGTTTCTATTAGATTCTACTTCACAATGAAATTTGAATTTTGTTTGAAAGTTACGCTCGGAATGCACACAAAAACACAATTAAGTAAATATAAAAGCCGACCTGAATGGCCGAGGTGGCTAAGAGCGAGTACCGACTCAGCGCTTCGGTCGGAAAGGTTGCGAGTTCGAGTCCCGCCTTGGGCATAGCTGTTTGTCCCTTGACTTTGTATGTATGTGTTGTCGCGGAGGGCCTCACGTTCTGCTGACCCCAGATCAGAGGAGCCCGCAAGTGTGTTTGTCCAGTGTATGGTCGAATATGCGTCCCATTGGGACGTAAGGGGTAACCGGCTGTTGGCTGGAAAAAAGCCCTAGAAAAAAAAAGTAGAATGTAGTGGAATGAGATGCAGAAGGAACAGGATATACGTGACGTGGAGGAAATGTAACAATTTAAGTACTTGTAGTTATTGGAAAGTTTCAAACAAGTCAATATGCTTGAGGTCACCCCAGTTTCGATCCGACCAAATCCACTGTCTCCGCTACTGTAGATTAAGTAAAGCCAAAGAATATTAGTAACATCCTATTAAGGGTTTTGGTATTTCATTTGAAACGAAAATCGCCCCCTCTATTAGAACAAGTAAATCAAATGGGCTTGGGATTAATTGGAGAGGGAGGGGTGGGGATAGCATGTAGCATGTAGCTGTCCACACAATTGCATGTTAGGAAAAGCTAAACCATTCTGTTATTATTGGTAATATTTATGTCACTTTAATACTAGCTTAGTCTTTCGGCAATGAACCCTTGAGTACTCGCGCGGGCCACAGGTATATCCCAGACATTTTATTTACTTATTTAATTTATTTTTTTCTTTTATTTATTTGCGCACAACTTCTGAGTTTAGAGTCGTGGGAGTATCATTAGATTCAATCAACATAACACTCTTCCAAACCAGACTGCTTCTGTGCTTTTCATTGCAAGCTCCTTGTTGTCAAATAGTTTTAAAGTCGGTTGAGCTACTTGTAGCCTGCGCGAATAGTACATTTGTGGGTGATAATTGAAAGGAAGTTGGCCAGGCTGGAAATCCGAAAGAGAATATACTATTATCAGAATCGTATACTACTATAGTGATATACTATTTAATACTGTTGAATAAATCATGATGAATTATCATTGAAGAAATAAAATATTTCGTATGTTGTTTGATTGATTGTTAGTGATTACGGACGCGTCAACAACTAGGATCATGAGACCCATAAGTGTAGTGCATGTTTTTGCTTCGGAGGTGGCGGTGTACTTTCCCTGCTGGATGGGGCGATTCGGCGCCGTCCTACCGTCGGTTATCGGGGTTTCTCTCGAACAGGTATCTCCCACCAGCGGGGCCACCACCTCGCCCCAGCCGGGACGAGCTCTAAGCTCCCGAACCGTCTCCAGGCAAGTGTGGTATTGAAGTGCATGTTAGTGTTAGTGTGTGTAAGGGGAGTGGATAAGACAAGGAAGAGGCAGGAAAGATAGCACGCGTTCCGTGGCCCGTTTGTTTGGGTACTGCTCCGGTATACGCCTGGTGTTGATCGGAGAAACCACGGAAAACTAGCAATCGGAGCCGCTGGTCGCTAGAGGTCTCCTTCAGACAGCGGCTGAATTCGACATAGCTGACAAGCGTCAAAAGTCCTGCCACCGTCGGGACTTGAAGCCTACGACCTCCCGGTCAGAGAGTCTGCAGTGACATCAGTTGATGTCTTGTGCCACCTCTACCGGTATTCTGTATGTTAAAAGACGTCGCGTATCCCCTTCTTCACCAGAGAGATAAGCAGCGTCATGACATACGTAATATACGGATCGGATACGTAACATACGCAACAACGTCCGTAATATACGGATTTTTTCTCCATTATGATTCATTGAACTACAGATTTATTATATAGCTCTCGCGAGTACTTGCTTTACAAAATAGAAAGCGAGAACTGCAGAATTAAAGAAACACATGGTTTTGGGAAGGAGAGTTTTCACCACGTCGTTACGCAATTGTGTGACGGTGGGAGGGAAGTAATTGAAAAGTGTACGTACACCACAAAAAAAAAGGGTCTCATTTGATGACATTTTGGTATAATAGATGCGAAGAATATCTCCAAAACAAACTTTACTAAAAAAGCTGTATAATAAGTTAATTATTTTATTCCTTTAAAGGACAGCTTACTTATTTTTTATTTTACTCACAATAAATTTTCGTAATTGTGTAAATTATAAAGTGGATAGTTTGTAGTGTCTCCAAGGATGAGGTAGAAATTTTTTGTTACAAAATTATACGAATGGGAGGGAAAGGTTTCATCCATTTTTGTGTATGTATTTGTTGAACTATCGTGTATTGCTTTCCAGTAATCGTAATCCTTAGCCATACATATATCCGGTACTGTTGCAGAATGTTACGTAACATTCTGAAATGAAATATAATTTGGATTTCTACTTACTACGAGCCCATTACATTGAAACTTTCTGATTTTGTCAAGACATTACCATTACTAAATACGAATGAACAAATAAAAATTCACATTGAACTTCTGAATGAAAAAAATTTGATCGGAAGTAATAGTAATGTTAAACCGATACATCCAAATCTTAATAAAGCGAGCCAATAGACTGACATACAAAACCACAGATACATTTTAGCGCAAGTTAACAATAAATTTTGTGACATCTAAAAATTGCCAAATTTTCAGATTGCGCTACAATTCTACATTACAACCTGAAGAATGATGTGTTCGGGGAATATTTCGTTTGGCGAATTTCGCTCTATGATGTACACTCTACGCAGCACGTTATTGCGGTTTCATCGAGTGTTCATAATCTTCCCGCATCTACCCATCACAAAGAAGCGTGCAGTATTAGACGTTCCACATCTACAAAAGAATAAGAGCAGGAAGGTTCTGCACATAACTGTCCTGCGGACAGAATAAAAGGCGTGTAGGCAAAGAAAAAAAATTCAAAAAGCAGACCACGTTAAATTTCGCGGAAGGCACATCCAGAGGCAGATTACATTACACGCGGCGTCTGCGGCTGGATAAACAACATGGCGACTGCGAACAAAAGAAGGCGAGCGGGCGGGTGGCGCGTCGGGGACGAGAGAGATGGAAGGGGGAAGTGAGGAGGGACTGAGAGAGTCAGGGATGGGCTGGGATGTGCGGGATTGAAAAGAGCTCCCGTTCGCGACCATTCACCGGAAACAAACGGGGCAGAGGGACGGGGGAAAGAGGTTGCTTTTTTACGCGGCGAACAGCCGGCTTAGGGGCTAATTGGCGCGATCGTCAAGAGCTTCTGGTTCCGCGGATTCAAATCTAGTGTCGATCACAACGTTGAGGCTGCCCGATTCCATGAGGGTCACGAAGAAAATATTCAGTTCAGTTTATTTCGTGATGAACAATTTTGGCCAACTTTGCTACGAGCTGAAACTTACCATAACATCTTCACGATGTTTGATGTCTCTTGTAATCAGATAAGGATCTGGTCATACAGTTGAGGGGAGGTACAGAATTGTCATATTAGTAGGTCAATTCTAATTAATGGTTGTATCTCGTGTTGCTTTGGAAAAAAAATTCAAAACAATTTTGGGGGAAGAGGTCAAAACTGGCACGAGTCTATCCTGGATCCACCACTAATTGTATTTCGCAAATTATGTTTTGCATGCATTGGTACCAATGTGTGTCTTAAAAACTGATGGGACTCCATGATTATAATTTTCTGTAATTCTCAGCAGAAACTCCAAGAAATATTAATATATGAAATTTCAGATTATATCAATGATGAGTTAATTATAATTATTTTCAACACATCGATATTGAAAATTGAAGATAAAAAAATGTTGATGTTTTAAAAAGTCAATCCAAGAACTCTGGCAGGAAGTATTTTCTACGAATTTTATTAGATAAGGAATAATCGGATTTTTCCTACTTTTTCTTCCAGCCGAAAGCCAGTTATCCTGATGGGTCCAGGATTCCTGATGGGTCGCATATTCCATCATACGCTAGACGCTACTACACTTGCGGTCTCGTTCGATCTGGGGTCAGCAGAACGCGAGGTCCTCCGATACAATACATACATTAAAGACAAGAGACAAACAACCATGCCCACGGCGGGACTGGAACCCGCGACCCATCGGACTGAAGCGCTGAATCGGTACACGCTCTTAGCCGCCTCGGCCATCCAGTTCCGCGGAAATCAGATTTATATTCCAAAAAAAAAGGAAATGTGTAGCTACGTTGGGGTGGGGAGAAATCCGGGGAACCAGCAGTGATTGTTGTGATGGTGGGAATGGTAACGGGTGTGGGTGGTTGATTGATTGATTGATTGTGATTCCGGGCGCGTCAACTACTACGGTCATTAGCCACGTAAGTGTAGTGCATGTTTTTTGCTCGAGAAGTGGAAGTGAACTTCCCCCGCTGGATGGCCAGATCCGGCGCCACCTACCGCCGGCTAACGGGGATTTTTCCAACCAGGTATCTCCCACCAGCTGGGCACCACCCCAGCCGAGACAAGTTCTAAGTCCCCGACCGGTCTCCCGGCGAATGTGGTAGTGTAGTGCATGTTAGTGTAAGTGTGTGTGTAAAGGGAAAGGATAGGACAAGGAAAAGGAAGAAAAGATCGCGCGCGGTCTGTGGCCCGTTTGTTAGGGTACTGCTCCGGCATCCGCCTGGTATTGATCAGAGAAACCACGGAAAACTACCGATCAGAGCACCCAGCATAGAAATCCGCTCCAGATAGCGACTAAATTTTACCTAGTTGACAAGCTACTGTTGAAAATCCTGCCGCCGTCGGGAATAAAACCTAGGACCTGCCGGTCAGAGGCGCTGCAGTGACATCAGTTGATGCACTGAGTCATCGGTCCCGATGGCTATGGTGTGGGTGATAGTGACGAGTTATGTGGTGGAAATGACCGAAGCAGTGGGTGCGGCAGCGGATATCGGGGGAAGCAGCGGGCGGTGGCGGTGGAGGTGGCGGTGGCGGTGACGGATGCGTCGGCAGCGCATCTCTTTGTGCGGCAGCGCTGCCATCGGGGCCGCACCTGGTGCCTGAGCATTACCACCGCTCGGGCGAGCAGGAGAGGGCCGCAAGCCCAGCCTTCGCTCCGCCCCGCCCCCTTCGCAGCCCCAGGAGGCCTGGCAAAACGGCTTGCGCGGCGCGGCGGGTGCACAAGTGATATTTGATTCGCGTTCTCGCTCAGTCGCATATTAGCGGCTCATTGGCATAAGCTGTCCAGGGAGGGTTTCCAGCTACGTGGTGGGGAGCTATAGCCGCACCCGGTGAGGTGTAAGCGATGGTTTCGTATACCGCAAGACGATCGTTGAATTGTAAGAAGCATTCACCAAATTCATGCACTTCACTTGTTGCCGTTAAAGGTCATAATCGTTAGAAGGGTTTGTAATCCGCTGTTCGCGGTACATTGTGACAATGAGATGTGTTCACTGCATGACTTCATCTCTCGCGAATAGTTTTTGTTAAATATAAGGATGGAGAGTTTGTGTCAAGTATTCTGTAATTTCGCTGTTTTACTAGCTGAAACCGTGAAGTTAAAAAAGGCTTGATACAATTTACTTAATTAATATTTCAATTTCACTAACCAATTTTTCTTTGCCACTATCCATTGGCTTTTTTTGGAAACCGTGGCGCATTGAAATGTAAACTAATAATATTACACTGAATGACATATAGTGATGATTAGGAATTGGATTTTGATGACCTGAAACATCGCCAAAAATGATGAACGAAATGCTCTTAAAATGTTTTTAAAATGCCTTTTAATCAAAGCAAAATGTAAAAAATTTGATCAAAACCAGTTCGGTTGAAAAAATCAAGTTTGTTAGATACGTTACTGATATAATCGAGGCTTCTTGTATTCATTCAAGTGAACTCAGCTTTCAACTTTTGGTGTGGACTGTTTTTCACCAAAAAATCTGTCTTTAGTTATCCCGAAATCGTCTAAACTGCCAATGGCGCTCACAGACGTCGCTGGAACCTTAGATTAGCTATTCACAATATCTGAAATTACAACTTCTGAGGAAGGACATCAAATAGGTTACCACGTATAGGTACTTAGGAGTTCTGTGGAGAATTTCTGTTGCATCTCGTAAATATTATTTGAAGCAAGTACCATTAAACTGATATTTCAATTGATGAAATCAGCGAAAATGCATTAAAATTGACGGACAAAATTAAATTATGACTTATTGGTCAAAATCAACAAGAAATGCAAAAGAATAAGTATAAAAATGGGTAATTTCCTTTTGTCATAATATAAAATGACTTTCTGTACTAAAAGGCACTTTTCTGAAGTGAAAGAAAAAAAAGATATTTCAATAAAATCTGCACCCTAGTGATGATAAAATATCTCATAATTTTTGTAGAGCTTTTAATTGGAAAATGTTAATTTTTATCATAAAGCCTGTTACTAGAAAAGTCGATAAATTCTTAGTCCAAGCTTCATTATAATACGGAATGTCTTTATTATTGGGAAGGCTCATGCCATAACCCCTTAATTCTGCCTAACCCGTTGAATGAATATGTAATAATAATGAAAGCTCAAAATTAAAAAGGAGGCGGCAAGATGTAGATTTATGTGAGGGAGTGCAATGAAAATGGCCATCTCGGCATACACCTTATGCGATTGAGTATGATTAGAAAAGTCAATGGAAATGATGGTTTAGCGCTAGATTTCAATTTAAACGAAGGAACAAGGATTGAAGATAAAAATTAAGTGGAAGTACACCATCACCTCTCGGGATATTTTATGTATTGCACATCCGGGACTAACGACCACAGAATTTGTCCCACCCAGACACAATAAATAACCCAGCAATCGTGAAAAAAATATTAAAAAGTTCATTGAACGTTTCTGGAATCTTTGATAAGTTCAAAACATTGTGTATTTTCTAATTTCATTATTCATGAATGTACAATCAATCGAACGTGCAAATTTCCCAGTAGATACTACAAAATAATTTCAGACCACCACTTCTGATCTTTTTCTCTTCCTACTATATAAAACTTCCTCTCCTACAACAGTAAGAGCACGAATTTTGAAAGTAAATCGTACTCAAGTTTTACATTCCCCATTGAATCGACGGTCCCCAATTACATACTTCATTTACTTTATTAGCCTCATTTCCACATGTCAGAGAGGTGATAATTAGGCGTAAATACGACTTCACGTCGTCCAACGACGACCTTACAGCAGAAAGGAAGGTGTAAGTGCTCGTCTTGCATCTCGACGAACAAAGCAGGCCGCCAGGCTGAAAGACCCGTATGGACGTGAATGGAGGAAAAATAATACCCTTTAGAAAAGCTGGTGCTTCTCAAAAGAACGACGGAATCCCTGCTCTTTTCTGCGCCGGTCGCCTCTCGCTTAATTCTCCATTCTTAGGGAACAACCGGCCGCAATTCGAACCGCAGAACGCTTAGCGTTTGTCATGACTCGGACTAAACAAACTGCGGGACGGCTAGGTTCCAAATTACCTCCACGTCCGCTGAGTTCTGCTCTGAATGGTTGAGGTCAAATCGAAAGGTTGGAGCGGTTGCATCTAAAGATTTTTAGTGGGAGAGTTGTTGGTTTTATTTTTATTTTTAAGATGGAATTCTCAAGGTTTATTGGCGCAAAAGATGAATATTTACTATTTATTGAGAAATATACAATTCAAATTCAGTTCAAGATCTCAATTTGTGAAAATGTAAAGAACTCAAAAAGCAAATGTTTTCCCATTTATCATATATACGACATGATTACTCTACGTTTGCAAATAATGAAATTGTCAGAATTGATTGATTATTAGCGATACCGGGTGCGTCAGCTGCTAGGGTCATTTCTCCCGTAAGTTTAAAGCATGTTTTCTCCCATCGGGAAGTTGCGTTGATCTTTCCACTCTATACAGTGAAATCCGGCGCCGACTTACATGTCAGCGGGTTTTCCCCTACCGCGTACCTCCCACCAGCAGGGCACCGCCACAGCCGGGACAAGATCTAAGCCCCCCGACCGGTCGCCTAGCATGTGTGGAAATGCAGTGCATGTAAGTGTATGTGGTGAGGATTGGTGAAGGATTGAAAGTAAAGATCGTGCGCGCTCCGTGGACGGTGATACTTCTTCGGTATTCACCTGGTGTTGATAGAAAAAAACCACGAAAAACTACCAATCAGAGCAGCTCGCCGCTAGAATTCTCCTTCAGACAACAGGTGACATCGGCTTAGCCTAGCTAGTGTCGCAATTCCTGTCACCATCGACACTCGAACCTAGAACCTCCTAGTCAGAAGCGCTGCAGTGACATCAGTTGATGCCCTGGGCCATCTCGCCCGGGGAATTGCGAAGACGTTTGGTACTTTTGACATGATCCCAAGGTTTTGCAAGCTGGCCTACTGTTAGTACATATTTCACCAACCTGGGTTAGACGATAAATGAATGAAGCAGTGAATGAATAAATAAATGGTATTAATGATTTAGTTGATGAATGTTGTATAAGAGTCTTCAATCAAAATTCTACTTTAAAATTATACATCCGTCTTAATAATATTACTGGTGATGCTAGAGAACGGCTCAGACTTACTCGTGTAATTGAATTCTCTAGAATTCTCTAGAATCTCAAATTCTGTAGAATCTGAGCGAGCCCTAAAGTTTTGCCCGACACTCTTCCCTGCTGCTCTCTATAGGCGCCTAAAAGCTCTTCCTAGGCCTCTTGCTGTGCCTACGAATCCTCTGGGAACATTTCCAGAGAAGAGCATGGTGTGCGCCAACACTGCATTGATCAATCTCGCTCCTGTACCTGGTCATATTTGCCTATGGTATCTCTTGGACGCATCTCGTTGTTTGTATCATTGTTCTGATCATGTTCAATTACACGCACCGTTGCCTACCAGACCAAGAGGGTATGTAAGGATTAGAGTATAATTGTAATACAGAAGGACTAGAAATGCTCTCCCCGCCAATATACACAAAACATTCTTACCTTACAAGGTTATTTTACGCAGGTCACGCTTACTATTTCTACACGTTACGGTTATCTATCAAAATAAAAATTTGATCTACTTAATAATATAACAAAAACTAACTTTTATGTACGCGAGGTCTTAAATGTCTATTGCAGCATTGAATTCATGTATTTAATAAGAACTTGCAACATTATTATTATTATTATTATTATTATTATTATTATTATTATTATTATTATTATTATTATTATTATTATTATTATTATTATTATTATTATTATTATCAGCAACAGCTGTAATAGTAGCTTCTGCAGTAGTATCAGCAGAGTTTCGCTCAATTTGACACTGTACTAGGCCAACGATAAGTCCCGAATGCTCTGAACTCCCCAAATTATAATGTTATATAATTGTTTTTAATATTACGAAAAATTAGGTGTTGTTGTGGTACTATTAGTTGCGTTGAATTATTTCGTATCTGAACAGGTATACTAAATGTCCGGAATAATTACGTAATCGTTTGTATTTCCCCGTACAGATATTTCGAAGAGGTTTTACATTATTCAAATCGAATTTTAATTTTTTAAACTTTTGCATGGCTTTGGTGGAAAAATTAATATAATTTGCAATGTTTGTCTTTACCTCCGAGAAGAAAAGTCATATACTCATTTCTGTAATTTTTGAAAATTATAATACAATGCATATTTTTTATTATAGAAAAAGTGGAAATAACTATTTAGGGGAATGCACAATTTGCTGAATCTCTTCCCCCTGTCATGTTATAACTATTATTATTTTTTGAGTGGTAATTTAAAGAAAATTAAATTGAGTGTTTAATTACAGAAATATCTTTGACTTTAATATTGGAGGTGTAGGACAGGTTTGAAAATACTTAATTTTTGTAATTTTTAAAATTTCAGAACTTTCAATATAAATCGTAAGTATGCCACATTTATAAAAACACTTTCTTGTATTCTAGCAAGAAATTTAAAGAAAAACTGCAGTTATTTTTCATAAAATTTAGAAAATGTCAGCGGCTTTATATAAAGCACCCTCCAAATTTACAATATCTTAATGATCTCTGGAACAATACAACTATATTTTACTGATGAATTTACCAAGATTCCGTTCAAAAGCATCTAACAGAGTTTCGCGTCACACATAAATCCGTCATCCATCCATTCATCAAACCTTCCCGATTTTCAGGTACAAAATCATGTCTAAACAACACTAACAGACCTTAATTCTCACCAATGCTAAGCTCAACTGAACCTCAAATACTGATTTTTCGACCGAAAACTCAATATCATATAATCAAGGTTATTCCAATACAGACCATACGAAGGAAAAAAAAATCACGTCGAAATATATAACCACACCCTTTCGACATCGATTAGAAAATATCAATTTATAAGGTGCCAAGCACTTTAGGTTGCTTTGATCACCCCAAAATCTTTTGAATTGACTGGAAGTAGCACAAGGTTCTTAAATATGAATAACGATCATTAGGATTTTAATTCCAGTAGTCGCCTTCGTCTAAAATCAATCAATCGAATAATTAAGGGGTTGTTAAATGATCAGAGGCAGTCTCAAGGGGGGTTATGAGGGTTCAGTCCCCCCCCTCATTCCAGACGCCGTTGACAAATATTCACAAATATAGTTTTTTGTAATTTTCTTAAACGGCGAGGTTTATTCAATACATCCACTGAATACGCTAAAAATATCTGTAAATCAAGAGATAAAAACAAGTTTTTAAATCATTAACGGATATTTCTTTGTAAGAAAACGCAGTACACCTAGTGACCTCGCCACCCAATAAACAATCCTCACTGCGCCCTTTTAAATGACGAATTGTTAGCAACGAATTTCTTTGAAAATTGATTGGAGAAAAGATGTGGGATTCAAAACTTTAATGTTGTTTCTTGCGTTCATTGATTGAGAATTCTTGAGTGGATAACATGACTCAATTTTTCGCAATCTTTTTGTTTGTTGTCTGTTACACATCATATTGGTGCTTAGAGACTCACGAAACTTTTACTCAGTAAAACTAATGTTGATTGATTGATTATTTTGTGTTTCTGCTATGGTCCTTCGTTCCGTAAGAGTAGTGCACGTTTTTATGAACGGAGGTGACGGTGGTCTCCGTGGTCTCTGCTGAATGGTAAGATCTGGCGTCGACCTTCAAGTCAGCTTGCGGGATTTTCTTGATATAGGTATCTCATTCCAGCGGTCCCCCCCACCCTCCACCCAGACAGACTCCTAGTTCCCGACCAATCTTCTAGTTTATTAGAATCCATTCATTATGTACCAGTATTTACTATTTCTGGATAGCGATATTGCATAATTTGGATCAATAAGCGACATCATCGATTGAGCAACATGATTACCGGTACCGCTACCATCGCAAATAAAAGTATCAATACTTCACAACGTAAGTACCAGAGCTCCAAATCCGCCGTGCAGAGAGCGGAGCCCGCATTGCCGGGAGAGTAGTATTCCCGTCGCCCCCGCCGCCCACACCAACGCTCCGCCTCCGCCGCCGCCGCCTCCGCCTCCGCCGCCGCCAGTCCGCCCCCTGCCCCCGCCGCCCCCTCGCACTCGCTACCGCCGCGCCGCCCTGCTCGGTAACGCGAGCCCGGGTTTTGTGCCACGGGCGGCGGCGCCTGCGAGGCGGTGCTGTGCGGAGCGGGACGGGGCGGGGTTCGTCCAATGGAGACGCGCCTCCGCTTTGTGCCCGCGCCCTGTCAAAAGGGCAGCGCTCGCAGTCACCCGACGCCGCCTCCCGCGACCCTGGGGAACGCCGCAGCGGCGGCGGCGGCGACGGCGGCGGCGACGGCGGCGGCGACGACGGCGACGACGGGGGCGGCGGCGGCGGCGGCGACGGGGGCGGCAGCGGCGGCGGCGGCGGCGACGGCGACGACGGGGGCGGCAGCGGCGGCGGTGGCGGCGACGGCGGTGACGGCGGCGGCGACGGGAGCGGCGGCGGCGGCGACGGGGGCGGCAGCGGCGGCGGCGACCGGCCTGGGAACGCGCACGTGGGACGCGCTGCCTCCGCTTACACCACCACCGCCCCCGCCGTCATTGCCGCCCACGCCGGCGCCGCGGCGCCGTATCTCGCTGTCTCCTCCGCTCTCCATGCCGCCTCCTGCGCCCTCGAAGCCTCCGTGTCCGCCTTCAACGCCGCCCCCGCCGCCTCCATCGCCTCCGTTGGCGTCGCGACGCCCCCACCGCCAGCGTCGCGACGCCATGTCCTCGACGCCCCCACGTCCGCCTTCCACGCCGCCGTCGCGTCGCGTCTGCCGCCGCATCTGCGTCGCCAACGCAGGCGCCATCTAGACAACGACCTCTCCTCTGATCTCATTGTTCGTCTATACCCTACGTGAAGTCTCAACAATATTTCCAAATTGTACAAAAATGTCCCCTGATTTCTCATTAAACTTAATCCTCGAATAGCGTAAATGGCGCTTCAAAGAATGGCGCAAGGAGTCAGTTCATTAAAATTCCTGATTTTTCGAAAATTACAAAATTAATTTTTTTGTTTTTCGACGTCTTCGTACAAGTGCAATATTTAATGTGAGGAGTCTAACCTTAATTATATCTGTTCATCAAACAGATATTTTTGTATTTATTTTAATTTTAAGTCGCATGAACTACGCAGGTCATGAGCGACTAGTACATTAATTCAATGTAATCACAAATCCCTGAAAACACTTAACACCTTTTCTTGATAAATAGGTGATGATAAAATATCATTGAAGAAAAACAGATTTTAAAATGAGGTCATGTACATTCTTTTTATAAAAAACGTGAGTAATTTTCCCTAATTTTGCATGAAATATAGACGATTTTTAAACAACCGTTTTCTTAAAATCTTTTCCACAATACAAATAAAAGTATCCAAAGTTTTTTATGACAATCATTTATTTCAGCAATTGCACAGCGTTTCGTAACTCGTTTTGTTACATCATCAGGTGCTGAACTAATGGGACACAGAAACTGTTATTTTACATATCAATTAGTGTAATTACTAGAATACTTCACAAACACTACAATTGTCTCAAAAGTATAAGTCTATTGAGTAAAATTAAGTAATTTATCTCAAAATCAAACATATCTACTACAAAAGAGATCCTTTTAAACTTATAATTTTTATACAAAACAACCAAAGAACAACACAACAAAACAAAATCAATACAATACCAAATGAACACTCACCTTAGTGAGGATACGCTATCCCATTGAATTATCTCTGCAGCAGAACATTCAAGGAAATATTATGAAATACCTCACTCTCACTCAGTTGATACAATCTTTGCAAATTTTTAAATTCATTAATGAAACCATTGTTAAAAATTGAAGTATCGCATGTTGTCAAGAATAGTTTTGATTTTACAGAATTGTTGCATAATATGACTGTTCCCGAAGATCATGAGATATTTTCATTAGATGTTGTTGCTATGTTTCCAAGTATTCCACATTACCTGATAATGGAAGCTATACGAGAATTTATTTTAAGACTCCCTGATTTCACGTTTCCTTTAGAAGAGATTTTAATAATTACTAAGTGTTTACTGAATAACAGAGAATTCATTTTTGACAATGTTATATATAGACAATTAACAGGTACACCGATTGGAGGCTCTATGAGTTCTATATTTTCGGAACTTGTCATGAGAAAAATGGAGGAGACAATTATACCGCGTCATAACCCGTTCTTTTATAAGAGATACGTAGATGATATATTAATCATAATACATAAGGATAACATGGAGGGCCTTTTAACAGATTACAACTCATATGATCCAGCAATCCGGTTCACGGTGGAAAAATCAGTTAATAACTCTTTAAATTTCCTAGATATTACCATTAAATTGAAGGGGGATAAGATAATTACCAATTGGTATAGGAAGGATTGCTCTTCGGATAGAACTTTAAACTTTTTACCTGCCCATCCTATGCAGCATAAGAAATCTATAGTTTATGGGTTAGGGCCATAAAGTTATCTGATAAAGTTTTTCACCATTCTAATTTGAACAAGGTCAGGAAAATTTTAGAAGAGAACAATTATCCTAAGTTATTTGTGAGACGCTGCATCAACAAAAGATTAAATAGATTGAATGTATTGAATGACGTATCAAGAGCTGATAGAGTTGCAGCAGATACAGAACGTTCAGGTAATGAACAGACCATAATTATGCCATACGTACCTAAAATACAGAATAAATTCAAGATAGAATGTCTCCGTTCAAATATTAAACTGCACATATACAACACATTAATTAACAAACAGAATTTGATAAGGAATGTCAAAGACCAAGTTCCATTTATGGAACGTGAGAACGTAGTACATAGTTTACCTTGCCAACATTGCAATCTAACATACGTAGGACAAACTAAGCGTCCAATTAAACAAAGAATTAAAGAACATTCTAGAAATATTAAAGAATCTTCTCCACGACTTAATTCTTTATCTAGACACAGACTAAATGACTGCAATGTTGGCAAGGTACATATGGCATAATTATGGAATATTCATACGCCCGTTGGTGTCATTCAAACTTTGAATGGAGTGTCTGTTCGTAACGGTTAGTTATGTGGTATCAAGTGAGTGAGAGTGAGGTATTTCATAATATTTCCTTGAATGTTCTGCTGCAGAGATAATTCAATGGGATAGCGTATCCTCACTAAGGTGAGTGTCCATTTGGTATTGTATTGATTTTGTTTTGTTGTGTTGTTCTTTGGTTGTTTTGTATAAAAATTATAAGTTTAAAAGGATCTCTTTTGTAGTAGATATGTTTGATTTTGAGATAATTTACTTAATTTTACTCAATAGACTTATACTTTTGAGACAATTGTAGTGTTTGTGAAGTATTCTAGTAATTACACTAACTGATATGTAGAATAACAGTTTCTGTGTCCCATTAGTTCAGCACCTGATGATGTAACAAAACGAGTTACGAAACGTTGTGCAATTGCTCAAATAAATGATTGTCATAAAAAACTTTGGATGCTTTTATTTGTAAACATATATTGACAATCAAGAAGAAATATTGATTTACTTTTCCACAATACTCTAGGGAATTTTTCTCGTGTTTGACAAAGGGTGGTTAAAAAGTGATGCTCGTCCCTTTTTCCGTAGTGAATGCAAAGTTCTGAATTTTCGAAAATTGCATAACAATAACGTTGCAAAAGTACAGTATTGATAATACAGATTTTGGTGGCAAATG
Source organism: Teleogryllus occipitalis (assembly GCA_011170035.1). Taxonomy (NCBI): domain Eukaryota; kingdom Metazoa; phylum Arthropoda; class Insecta; order Orthoptera; family Gryllidae; genus Teleogryllus; species Teleogryllus occipitalis. The sequence continues at coordinate 224,938 of BLKR01000016.1, forward strand.
AATTTCGTACGAGTAGTTTCCACGTAATTTATACTTGAACATAAAGCAATTAATATTTTTTTTCTCTCAAAACCAATTCCAAAATTTTTTGTGTAATGTTTTTCAGGGTTAGAGAAAAAAATCTTAAAAAAGACGAAGGTCTTATTTTCGTTCAACTCTCTGAATTTTGGAAAATTACCAAAGTTAGATATATTGCGAGAAAGTATGTGATGTTGCATCACTAGTTTTGTATAACGATCCCATTTATTCCAAATTGTAATTTGAGAATTTTCAAAAATTTAGATTTGAAGAATTTAGAGCCAGATTTAGAACCAACGTTCGGCTGGCCTGAGAAGGCTCGGCTAGATCCGGCACATTCTCAAGTTTTTTTAATTCTATTGTAGTTTATAATGTGAAATTTATCCTTTTCGGCCATTTTTTGTGACGTCCTTTGTGGCTGAAATTCTTCAGACATCACACTTTACATAACTCTGAAAATAAGACCTTACGACATCATGTAAACTACATCATGCAACAGTAAATTAAAATTGGATAGTGAAACCTTGACAGAATGATGGTAAGTGCAAATAAAATTTCAACCCGGAAGTCGGTGGTGAGCAAAGAAGAAAGTACGTCATAGGTCTTCAAGGATATTAATTACCGGCGGTTTTAAGGCGTGTAATGGGAGAGGATAGCACAACAGCCATACATGGTCAGCAATAATCTCAATGTGTTCAGGTCTCTTACATGGCATTAGAAAAATATGATGAAGAATAAAAATGAAGATCGAGTACGAGGTGGGATTAGGGGCAGACGATATGGGAGAACTTAAGGTAACCTCCCGCGACGTCGATTAGCCCTCAAATCGCACATGCATCGACCGGGGTACGAATTCCGGAACTCAGAGGTGAAATGCTAGCGCGCTGGTTGCTACGATACGGGTCGACTCTCGCAGGACTGACTCATTTCGTAACGGAAGCTCTCAGATACGTTACAGTGATAAAGTGTAATGTTACATATCTATAAACATCCGTTCCGCAACAGTTTATGCTCCTGTAGGTGCTGCGATCGTGAGTATTTCCAATAATTTCAGCTTCCGCTGATTTCTCCTTACCCAACGTCGCTGTCCGTTCACCTCATTCTTGAAGTAATGTTAAATAAAACACTTCAAGTTCCAACAAAAAGAAATATGTTGTTTGTAAGTTCTGGATGGCTAATCAATCGACAAAATGTTACCTGATCCGCGTTTGCGAATATCTCGTTCTGTATTCTTGAACTACCGAATAGTTATATCTAATACCATTCTCAAGCTTTCGCCAATCTTCTAATATCTTGAAGACACTACTAATTCGGGTACTTAATCAAGTATTTCACTTCAAATAAACAGTTAAGTTTGTGGCAATTTATATTCGAAATGATTTGATGTAATGGTATGAATGATGATGTGGCAAATTGGTGGAGTAAGAGTAAGGTAAAACGGGTTGTCCTACTGCGATCCAGCTCAGCCATCACTCCAAAAAGATCGACGGAGATATGAATGCTGGTATCTAGAGGTGAAAAGCTAGCATGAGTGAATATATCGTGTTTCCGCGAGCGTCAACTACTTTAGTTATTAGTGCCTTGAGTGTAGTGCATGTTGTAGCCGGGAGGTGGTAGTCTACTCCTATTGGGACGTGAGATCCGACATTCGCATCAGCTAGCATGCTCATGCAGGTATCTCCCCAATGGAGTACCCCCAACCGGGACAAGCTGCAAGCTCCCAACAGGTCCCCCCGATATGTGTGGTAGTGTAATGCATGTAAGAGTAAGTGTGCCTTTAAGAAGAGAGGAGCGGGGAAGGATGAGGATGGGAAAATGGCGCGCGGTCCTCGGCCCGTTTAATAAGGCACTACTCCGGCATTCACCTTGTCTGGAAAGCTAGCGCGCGGAACGCTACGAGACGGGTCCGCTCCTTGAAGGACCTGCGGAGAGCATCGGATAAAATCTGAAAGCCACTGGCTCGACTGCACTCCACTCGCAGAGGCAGCTTCCGTCGCCCTTTGAAGAACGCGCGTCCGGGGCGGGGCTGGGCGGCAGCGGGGCGGGGCGGGGCGGGGCGGGACGGGGTGCTCTCGCGGCTCCAGGCGCACCCGCGGGGGTCCATTGATTCACCTCATTGTACGAGGCGACGTACGGCTGGGTGGGACCTGCCCCTGGGTGGCAGGTGTGCCCGCGCGCCCAGACGCGTTCCCAGGGAGCTTCTTCTTCTGCGCTCGCCCCGCCCACGTCCGCCCCCGCCAGCCCCGCCCCCTCTGTCTCCGCAGCCAGCGGCCCCCGGCGGAAACGAAGGCAGACATGTAGGCGGCACACTGGGAGCACTGCGATCGAAAGCGCAGACGCCATTTTGTTTACTCTCACCTGTGTGAAGTGTGAAAGCTCTGATATTCGCAAAATCAGATATGAAGAAATCAATCAAAGTCGTAGGGTATATTGCCCTTTGTGGGTCTAATGTATGGGAAGTAACAAAAGAGAGCGAAAAAATTGACAGCAATGGAAATGGACTTCTGGCGCCGAAGTTGTGGACTGACTTTATTAGATAACTTTATTAGTTAACAACGAAAAAATTAAACCTAAGTGGAAGTAAGTTTTAATATAATTGACACCATAGAAATGAAAAGACTAAAATGGTATGGACATATGCAAAGAATGAACGAAAAAAGTTAGCCGAAAATACAGTGGAAATGGCAACCAGCCACCCATCGAAGAAGAGGAAGACTAAGACTTACATGAGGAGTGGAAGAGGTAATGGCGGAAATAGGATTGAGTAATGGAGACTACACTAGAAATAAAGGTATAGAGGCAGGGATGCGAGAGACACCCTATAATGTAATATAACTAGCCTAACTACTACAACTACCTAGAAACCAAGTCAGTCCTTACAAAATATGGATGGATATTAGTGATGGAGGAGAAATGATCGAATTTTAATCATTTTCAAAACGTTGAATTTGAATAGTCATCGTTTCTGTGAAGTGTAATATCAGATGAAATCGTGATATTAAATTTTTTTATCATAAAATAATCGCTCATGGTACTAACAGACTATTCTAATAATAAAGATTTTTTCTCCTCCAGGGGAGGCAGCAATGACATACACTTTGGTACAGAAAATAATATCTGTAATCATCTTAGAGGCGAAGAAACTGCCAGTGTCAGCAGTGATCGTGAAGAGGGAGGTAGGTTTGAAAGCAATGGTGATGGAAGAGATGGTGACGTAGAACACATTAGCAGTAGCGTTCGGAATAAGAGAGTGGATGCAGTGAAGATGTGGTCGGTGGCTAAGATTGAGACGGCGACGTGGTAATATAGAAGGCCATGACGATACGAGAGGGAGCGCAGTATGACGGAAGGAATGTTGTTGGGCTTGACCGTGTCGAAAATATGCAATTTCGAAACTTAATGTTAATTTCGATTCGTAAAATGAACAGTGTAGAAACCTAATGTTAATTTTTGGATAAGATGAATCACGACGTTTGTATACACACACACACACACACACACACATTTTTCAAAATATTTAATATCAAGATATAGAATCCTACTAAAACAGTATTATCATCACCATGACCTCCAATTTCAATCATAATAACAATATTTTAACAAAAATTTTAATGAAGCAAAAATGTGCATTAAATGTACCTGAATTAAAATATGGCTGTATTTGATTGAGGTACTTAGTAATAAAATCAAAAGTACCTAAGAATTATCCAATATTCGGGAAACGATATAATACAACAAATAGAATTATATTGTAACAATAGGAATCACAATAATATGAGTATTTGAAGTAGTTCTTGTGAGTCTCAGGCAAACACTTCCGGAAAAGTAAGCAAGAGTCACGTACGCATTCGTGCCTGAAGAAGAGGCGACAGGGGCTGCAATAGCAGGTTGTGGCGACAAATTAAATCAGGACAATGACTGATCTAAGAAAAGCAGCACAGCTTGCGTAATGTTCATGCGTGCTTTCCTCCCTGTAGCCCTCCCCGGGGCCCTTGTGCATAGCAGTCCGTCAGGCGAATGGCGTTCTGTCTAATCTTGACGAAATAACAGAAAAATTTCGTGGCACGTGAAGTACAAAGAGACTGAGAAACCGCTATTTTATTTTATGAGATTAGAAATTATTTTATTTATAATATTATTTATATTATTTTATGAGAAAAGGTATTTCTCGACTCCTCCTAAACTCTTGTAAGTAGCTGAGCATACTCTGTCTAGACGTCATCCTTTTTTGCAGAATACATTATGGTTATATTGCAAGCTAGGCTGTCCCAGCAATGAAATTTTGTTGACAAATAGCTAGAGCGTGTGGATGAATAGAAGACTCATGAAATTCGTGTTGTAATTAGATAGAAATACTTAAGTAGCGAATACGTTAGGAAAGCTATATATTTTGTTGTAAAATATTTAAATCATAGATGTAAATTTTTTAGATCTGATAGAATTCATGTAGAATGTTAGACATGCTGGACTACAATGTTTTATGTTAACAGCGGTGACCGAAGTCTCGCTGTCAACTTGGAGATGTGCAAGTGAAGCGAGACACACTTGCCACATCAAATCGACGATTTTTACTAAGCTATCGAAACCCAAACACCTTATCACGTACAAATTGTATCACGTACACCTTATCACGTACACGTCTGAATCATCACCCCTTTCAGAGCAGTCCCACCGTGTTCCAACTATTGATTTGCTTTAGCTAAAAAAAAAAAGTCGGGTGGAGGCGCTGAAAGCCCGGGATGGTGGATCCGCTGACGTCGCCAGGCGTCCATTCATGCGCACCCCCTCCCCCTCTCACCCCCCGCCTCCGCCCCCGCCTCCGTCCCCGCCTCCGCCCCCGCCTGGAGGAGCGCATCGGGTGACGCCGGGACTCTTCTGTCCCCAGAGGTCACCTTCTCAAGCCCTCACTGTCCCCAGCTACGTTTCTCAGAATTTTCTCAACGAGGCAGATCGATTGAAACCCTCATGGTGAAGTATAGTGGGTGATCTGTTAGCGAACATAATCTTTTCTGTTAAAAACGTTGATTTCTTGAACTGTTTGTTAACATATTATAGATACACGTAAGATATTTTTATGAGAATTTGATTAAATCTCTCTAAAGACACACAAAAATTGTAAAATATCTCACTACGCTCAATACAAATATGACTCAACCATAAAACTTACTAATGATATTTATTTTGTACTTGTGTACCCGAGCGAGAACTCTCACATGTTCAACTCCAACCTCTTACCTATTTTGCCATTTCCATATTAATTCTGTAACATCTTTTTTTTTTCAAGACCCTCTTATCCTCCGTCACTTGTTCTATGTGGCTCCTTGTAATTGATAACAATACAATAATATACCCTTGACAATACAAACTATTCTTATTTAACGTTATTACCGAGCAGAGAGGTACACGCGTGTAATTCAATCGCGTAGAATATCTATTAATTAGTTTAATTTTACACACAGTGGCAGGACTATAGAGATTCTGAACATATAGGGTAGAATGGACAAGGGTCGAATCAGCAAAAATATAATAGAATGTTCAAGAAAATCTTATCCTATAGATTAGGGTGTGGGAAACGTTTCTTTGAGATTTTTGGTCTCAAAATATTAGTTTTAAGGACCTAAAATGCTTCGTTTACGAGTTAATTAACGACATAGATAAAAATGCGACCGAGTGCTGCGGGTTGCACTCCACGTAAATATTTAGATGCGTTTTTTAAAACAAATACTTCGTATTGTTGAAGTAAAAGTGCAATTTTCACGCCTCTGTAACGTTCTCTTTCTTTAGAGATTTCATTTGTAAAGACTGGTTGCTTCTGAGAGCCGCAAAAGGTATGTAAAGTACTACTGAAATAATATAGGAGACGATTTTCAACAACAGGTAATTTGGACGGATGAATGATTTATTTTTCTTCTGAAGTGTTCTAGATTCAGTGTTCAGAGTGTTCTACATTCTGAAGTGTTTTAGTAACCCCGGTACCAAGTCGTTTACAGATCGCTCTAAGAATTAAAATTTGCAGGTACATGGAAATTACATCCAAGGCCATAACTAGGGACCTGTGGAACCCGAATTGCTGAAGATAATGCTAATGTGACCCCTTCCTTCAGTTGTGGTTGATCATGTTTAAATCGAAATAGCTTTCTACATTTACGTCGAATACAAAATGTTTGGTTTCATTGTCGTTTATGATTTGTTTATGTTTTGTACTTATATATTTCTTTAAATCTTGTCCAATCTTGGCAAATAATGAAAATATAATAATATGAGAATCGGAAATGTAAAACGGTTAATGAAATTATGTTTTCAATTTAAAAAATAAAATCATCAATTTTAAAATAAATTTTTTTTTCTCTCGATGGTTCCCTCAGCACTTTACTTGCTTGTAATATAGACTTATGCGAAGACAAAACAATAATAATAATAATAATAATAATAATAATAATAATAACAATAATATTCGGGGTTTTCGAATTAGCATTCATAACAATAACCGCGTATTAATTTGCATTACGCTATTTCAATACAACATAATATTATGTCGACATGCTAATGTTGATGTGTCTGACTGATCAATTTGAGTGAGCGTGAACAAAATTTCATGAACAGTTTCCCGACTTTATACAAATTATTTGAAACCTTTCTCAAATTATTCATCATTGGTCTCAATTTATGAGGTAAAATTGCTATTTGTATAAAAATCGAAGTACACAAGGTAAACATTAAAAACGGAGCATTCAATTGTACACGAAGTTTCCACAGAATTTTGTGCCTCCATAAACTTCTTTATTTCTACATTAGAGATATAATTGACGACAAGTAAATTTTTGACACTGAGGTACTCGTATGCAATAGTTGACTAAGACAATATAATTCTAACGACAAAACCTAGATTATGTACTATATTTCTTGAGTGAAGTGAAACACAGTGAAAGGCAGTGAGGGTTTTCAGGAGAAGGAAAGGCCAAAAAAGTGCTGTGCATATACTTACCGCTAATGAATGAATTATTGGGTTGCAAAGGTACGAGAAGTAAAGTGAAATAATTGGTTCGAAGAAGAGAAAGGGCACATTTAAGCTATTTTTAATATTTGTCTGTGTTTTCATTTTATTTTAATTTATGTTTAATTGCATCATATATGTGTGTTTTATATTTGTATGCATTGCTTCCTTTAATTTTTATATTTATACTTATAAATTTTATCTTAATTAAATATGAACCTGAAACCGCTGGGTTTGCAGAATAACTATTATTATTATTATTATTATTACTATTATTATTATTATTATTATTATTATTATTATTATTCAAATTTTTCACTTTATGCAAGAGCACTTTATGATACGTGCAAGAACATTCACGTGACCATCGCTGACCATCGCACTTACTGTGGGGGTGTCTCATAACTATATATTCTTCTTCTTCTTCCCGCAGTTAGGCCTTAAGGCTACTGAATGAGCTGTGACTACAACTTTACTGCTGTTGAAGATAATGGTCAGTGGGCTCCGAGTCAAGCAAAACCAAAGTGGGCTCAAAGAATCTCCTTGGAAGATATCACGGTTGATGTTAATTTTATCTGTGATAATACGTACTTCCTTGCATTTTGGTACTACTTCTGTCTTCCACATGCTAGTCAGAATATAAATAGAAGGCTATCGACCTGGGACGGGTTTTCGACGTCTATAAGGCAGTTGTGTGGGGCCGAATCATAAGCTTTCTGGAATATACGCAGCAAACATATTACTTTGCCTATTACTTGTTTAAGTGGGTCAAGTACTGAGTAAATAATACGTTTTTCTTTACACCTTAGCGATCCTTTTTTACATACTTTTAGTCTTCTGCTAGGATCTTATTACTTTATACTACCTTGATCTCATAGGTACATCTTGGTCACAGATGATGCTCAGAGTTCGTAGAATACGTTAAAAACATTTTATAGGTCTATATATTGCTGGGATATGACTTCTGGAGATCTTCGGTAAGAGGTAGGTTAATCACACCTGTGATCAAATACTACGGACTGATTTGAGGATCTTTAGTAAAAGCATTTATACATTTAATGCACTTATTATCCAAACCTAAAAACTCATAAGCCAAAAGTAATGAATTTTATCGCTTTGAAGGATCTTCTAATTTTTAGTTTGTAAGGAGAGATTTTATTGTTTTTCATTGGAAATCTCGGCATAGGTGCAATCGTCTCTGCTGATTTGTGAATTGCATCCAAACTACTCATCATTGTAGTACTTAGTTTCAGCCTACCTTCAGCGGTAGGTTTGTCTTAACGTCTTCTACGCGTAAAGATTTATAGAGTGCTTTCTGGTCTCCTAAGACTTTTCATTATGATTTTATTTTTTCTGACATTTTATAACGTCTTAGCCGTTTTGCATATGCGTTTAATTTTTGATTAATTGCTTAGTGATTCCGGGCGCATCAACTGCTAATATTATTTGTCCCGTAAATGTAGTACGTGTTTTCATCGCGTGTGGTAGCGGCCAGATCCGGCACGTACCTACGTCGTCTTGCGAAGATTTTCCCATACCTCCCACCAGAGAGGCCCCGCCCCAGCCGGGAGCCCAATGCTCCCCACTGGTCTCCCGACAAGTGTGATGTGCAATGCATGCGAGTGTAAATAAAGGATAAGAATAGAACAAAGAGGAAGCGAAGAAGAAATGAATGCGTGCGGTCTGTGATCCGTTTGCTAGGGTACTGCTCCGGCATTCGATTGATCGGAGAAGCCATGGAAAACCAACGAGCAGAGCAGCCGGTCTCTATAATTCCCCTCCAGACAGCGGCTGAATTCGACGTAGGTGTCTAGCTAGTGTCGAAAATCCTGCCACCATCAGAACTCGAACTTTAGGACCTCCTGATCAGATATACTGCAATGACATCAACTGATGCCCTGAGCCACCTTTGCCGATTGATTAATTTTTGTTTGGCTCCGTCTACAAGTATATTTTCAAATAGTATGCTATCTGATTGATTAAATTGAGGGTGATTACTATATTATTTGCCAATGCCATGCAATGATGTATTAATGAGGTATTATTATTATTATTATTATTATTATTATTATTATTATTATTATTATTATTATTATTATTGGAATATCGGCCATTTCTGACCACACCACACGTACTCTTTCGAGACGCAGTCGTATTCTATCCTGGAGAGAGACGTGTGTAATTATGGAGATCGGCTTTTCGGCTGTATCCCTTCGTAAGAAAAGATTGTCAAGTCTTAAATTTTGAATAATGAGGTGATTGGATGATGATGAGAGGTGACCGTGACCTTCTTGAACCATCCGAGCATTTGCTTTTGTGTCCAAGGGAAACCACGAAAATCCGGTCAGGATGGCCGGCTCGGGGATCGAACCCGGACCTTCCGACTGCGATGTCAGCGCGCTACGTTCTGAGTGACATCGCTCGATTTATTATTATTATTATTATTATTATTATTATTATTATTTTATTATCATCATCATCATCATCACTATCACAATTTAACTTGTTTCCTCTCGTGCATCTCGGTTACCATGAACAAGAGATACACGTTCCAACGTGTCATTATCAGCACTGGATCAACCATCAATGTTCAGAAACTTCCCCAGGAGGTTACATGTGTCCAATATGACAATCTTCTGCATCTGGATGTATAACCCCTTCTTCAGTTGCAGTTCAGCCAGGGATTCATATAGGAACTTAGGAATTTCACCAGTGGCGCCTAGAATTATTATTATTATTATTATTATTATTATTATTATTATTATTATTATTATTATTATTATTATTATTATTATTATTGTCATTCAGGAGATGCAGTTATCGCCCCATTGCCCTCCTGCATTCAGGGCGCGCCGCATTCACCAGCGTGCTTCCAACCCACGTCGGCGCTGCCTGGGCGGCCCACGAGGCGCTTCCCGTGCTTTGAATGAACTTCTCGACGTCCGCGTCGCCGCGGCTCGTCGCGCCAACAAGACGGTTGCGGCGGCGGCGGCGGCGGCGGCGGCAGGCCTCCGGGGCGAAGGCGCTGCGGGCGAAGACCTCTCGTTTGCATAAGCCCCGCCCGATAATACGCCCCGAACACTCGGAGGCATTCTTCGCCCCGAGAGCCTCTCGCTGCTTCCCTCCGGCTTCGAGGGCCCGCGCCCTTTCTCCCACTCGGTCGGGAGGCGTCACGTCGAGAGGATGCGGGGACAGGCAGGCGGGGAGGGGCGGCGCAAGGAATGGGAGAAGGGGGAAAGGAGAGGAGAGGCAAGGGGTCAAAAAATCTTATTAATTTGTCATCATTACCCGTTTAATGAGCATTTCAGTTAATATGATTATTTAATTTTAAAAATAAAAAAATTATATTTTCCGAGAAAAAAGGAAGCTCATGGTGATTTCAAAATTCGCAGCTGCACAAAAAAGCGGCAAGAAATTCTTTAAAATAACCATGTCTTTATGTAAAAACTTTTAGCAAAACCAAAAAAGAGAAGCAATAATTAATAAGTATTGTGACAGTAAATAAATAAATAGCCAGGAAATAAGTAATCGGTATGTTCTACATCAACGAATGATCAAATTACAGAGAATTTAAAAATTCGTTTGTACAAGTAACAAGCAGCATGGTAGGATATAATGAGAAGTTAACATTTAAACCATCTAAATGAAATTGAGGCGTAGTTTTGTCGTATATATTTATTTTAGCATAAAGCTTTTTCGGCCACATTGCGACCATTTTCAGTGCTACAAATAATAATAATAATAATAATAATAATAATAATAATAATAATAATAATAATAATAATAACAATAATAATAACAATATACTAAATTCAAATATAGGATATTATTATGAATAAAATTAGAGTTTAAGTGAAATAGAAAATTGCAATATATATATAAACATAATTTTGAATAGAGAGAATAATTCAAAATAGTTTTCTAAAACCTAGAGTACACTGCTGGAGAACAAGAAATAAAATACTCTCATCTAACATTGAAGTTAATTATTTTAACTAAAATTGTCTTTTAGAATACTGTAATAACAGTATATTTTATACAGATCCACATGACGGGCGGTTTCTTCCTTGGCGCCTTGATGTTGCTGATGCAATCAGTGTCACACTGAGTATGAGAATATAATCGGTAAACACTTTTGGTACTAGACTGAATAACAAACACAAACAAATATTTGCATTTTTCAGTCAATATCGAAACTGTTTTTTTTTTTTTTTTTTGTTTTCGGATTTTTCTCAAGTTCCTAAGCATCTAACAAAGCCATAGACACCTTTCACGAGATTACAAGCTGCAGATATTTCCCTCAATTTACGGGGATATTCGAAATTGGTATGATGTTTTCGTATTTTTTCCGAATTCACAGATATCTAACGAAACGATAACTCACAGAGCAGGAGTTAGAAGTTAATATGAATTTCTTCTACAATATTCTCGAATTTTATTGATGAGTTTAATAAAAAAAGCTTATTACGAGCGAATATAAATTTATGACGAGGTATTCTGATGAGGTATGCGTCATCTGTATACCTCATTCGCATGAGTATGCTGAGCCGCGTTGAGTATCAAATAGGTCCAATGTGAATCGCCGAGAATGAAATCTCGCGATCAATTTGGAGCCGTATTTTCCCTCTTCAAAGCCAAAGAGCGCTGTTGGAAAAGATGAGGGAGATACGATCTTCGTTTTAACTTCAATAAGTGAGTGAACTCGACGAATGGGTCTCGAATAAATGAGATAAGGCCACTTTCACTGCAAAGACAAAAAACATCTTTTCTTAGAAAATGTTAAGCGTTCGTTTTTTGTAGCACGCTTCCTGCTCCAGCAGGTTTTGGGTCCTTAAGAATAATTTTCGACTAAACGCCTTCTCTTGATCTCGGTGAGTTACCGATTTTACAATGGAACCTATTTCAATAACTTGACTTAAATGCCTTATATTTCCCTTATTTTGTTTATGCATGTGTTACCACTTATTTAACGAGGTTAAAACGACATCTTTCCTGGAATGGCTTGTGCACCTGAAGAATTTGTTATATCACAACGAAAGCTAATTTTAAGAAATGTAATAGTCTAAATTTAGTACACTTATTGATGAAGATAAGATTTGAATTCAGATTCATTCACTACTGCTTTTGACATAAAAGTATATTATAAAAATTGGAAAATAAATATAAAGGTAAAAATGCTAATTTCATTAATCATCTTCGTGATTTAATCTGTCTCAAGACTGCATTCACATTATTATATTTCTCTAACTTGGCGTCTCTTCTCATCTGCAGGCATCCTCTTGGTAACCATATGAAATAATTATAACAACTGTTCTAGAGCCCATATATAGATTAAGAACTCCTTTACATTACGTCAATAAAAAAATACAAAATATTTAAAAATGCGTTTCTTCAAATTTAAGTGGAATAAAAAAGTAGTACAAAATTGAAAAGATGTAGATCTCCACTATTAAGCGCAAAATAAAAAATTAAACTTCAAAATGAACTAAGAGTAGAAAATAAAAGTATGTTAAAACATCGATAATAAAATTTCAAATGCACAAAACTAGTGAGCAATTGCTAGTAAAATGCATTAGTAAAAAGTTTTAAAACTGTTAAATAAATTTCATAAAAATTTAGTGAAATTGTTTTACTTCCTCGACATAACAATAATCTACAGAACATTTTAAAGAAATGCATGGGGAGCCATTATAAAGAAAATGGAGTTCATCTAATATTTAATTGTACTTCTTAAATGAAAATTTTCAAAGGTAATTCTTGAGTGCTATGATTTTTTGTAATTAGTAAAAGGCTTCAGAGTTCGAACCGAGTCCTTCGTGCAAGACTGTGGAAAAACATTATGGGCAAATATCACAATGCTAACGGCGTATCTGCGCTGTATACTTAATTACGCTGGGAAGTTACCAATTTGGCGAAAATCTTCTGCAGACTCCCCTAGAGATATAGACAAGCATAGCCTCATAATGGCGGGATATTAAATATATTATTATTAATTATTATATTAAATATATTATTATAATTAAAATATTATTATTATTATTATTATTATTATTATTATTATTATTATTATTATTATTATTAGGGCTGTTTGAAGAAAAATCGGAGAATGATAAAATACATATGATTGAATGAATGAATGATAGAAGTGTGTTAGTATTTTTTTCTTGATTTCATTAAAAAAATTAAATACACTATCAAATTTTCAATGGAAACCAGAAAATATTTCATAACCCAGCATCACGACGTGCGTACTTGGCTTGGCATCGCGTCACCTGGCTTTACAGGGTTTCGTTCATTCGCGCGCCACCGCTCGCGGGTCGCTAACCTAGCACTATAATTATGTCTATGGTTCCAAGCGAGAAGCCTCTTGGGCGGAGGGCCAGAGGCAAGGCGAGGTGAGGCGCGCCCGACTAGCCGGTCGCGAGGCGGTGGAGGGCGATGGGCGATGAGCAGTGGGCGGTGGGCGGTGGGCTGGAGGTCGGGGTGATCCCAACGGCCCCGGCGCCACGCCCACTTCCGGCGAGGGCGGCAACGTCTTCGCGGAGCGGGTTCCGCCGCTGGGATAGAAGACGCCGCAGCCGCGTCGACCGGGGACGCAAGGTGCCCGCCCGGAGAGGCATCTCCGGTGAAAAAGGAAATCCGTTACGCGAAGCCGATAAGCTCAACGGATGTGGCGGAGTCGCGGTTGGTGACGTCGGAACTGGTCACTGCACTTAAGCAACTGTTAGGTCAACGAGCCATTTCTGATTCTGGTAGACAATGCGGTTCAGAATGCGAAAAAGTGGTAGGATGTGTCGGAGGCACAAGTTGAAAATCTTGAGAGTCGTTACTTCAACCTGTTGTTGGATTCACAATTACTAAAAGGGGGAGTACAATTTGAACAGTTTGAACAGTTTGAACAATTTGAACAATTTGTTCAGTTTGAACAATTTGTTCAGTTTGAACAATTTGTTCAGTTTGAACAATTTGTTCAGTTTGAACAATTTGTTCAGTTTGAACAATTGTTTATTTATGTATTTATCTACTTGTTTATTTTTAATATTCAAATATTGTTTTACGTAAAAGGGAGAAATCATAAAATTTTGACGAATTAAATGGTGAAAATCAAACACGCATTAGAATTTTTATTATCAAGTTAGCTGAGAGTTTGTTTTATTTTACATTTGGTACCTCAACTTTTTTTTTATTGGTTTATTTAAGGTCGCATCAACATCTAAGGTCATTAGCGACCACTATTGCTGTTAACGGTATGGTAACTATGTGGATGAAACGATATGGTGATTGATGATAAGGGGTGAAAGGACGAACACAAATACAACCATGCCCGAGGCGGGACTCGAACCCGCGACCCTTCGGTCCGAGATCACTACGACACTACTGCCTTAGCGATCTCGGCCACCGGGCCGGCTACCTCAACTTTATTGCCGAGTAAGTCGTTTACTTTCGTGTCCTCTTGTGCAACTGACCAAAAGCTCGCCTTGAACGGAAAAAGATAAATGTGATTTCTTGCTACTTTTGTAACACTTGACTTCTGAATGGGCGATTTTTAAGTTGAATTCATCTTAATAACTCAATGATAGTCGTGAACATACTTCTTTTGTCAGCTATTTTGTCCCTCGAATTTGTGTACATGGTACAATATTCTAATTCTGAAAATATAGCCTCTAGCATTTTATTTAAGCCTCTATAAACACAAGAAATTGTGTTTTAACTCGAGACCAACAAACGCCGAGATCTTGATATTGTTCTTGTTGCAGATCAATTACTGCAGATGTATGAATTTTTTTATTACTGCAGACTTTATTGCAGATGTTTGAATTTTTTTCGTCGTCATCCTACAACTACGAAATTGAAGATAGAGATTTTTCCTTCAAATAAAATTTGTTAGTTGGAAAGTTAGTTTGTTACAAAACTCCATATTTAGTCCTTTCAATAAGGTCATGCATATTTTTTGAAACTTTTAGTACTTTTCGCGGATTTATTGCGTGCAATATGTGCAATTAAAAAAATTACAAAAAGGAGATTTTCTCGAAAATGGCTCCAAATTTTTTCTTTAAACGTTTGCTAGGAATAGTGCTATACGTACCCTATGAAATGACATAATGTTCTATTTTTGAGTTTTTTCAAAAATTACAAAAAGAAATAATTTTTGATTAGCCTTTCATGTTAATATTTACGTCAGCCGCAACTTACTTACAGTATTACATTTACTTGTACATGTACTTTATATGATGTCATATATAGTATATACATGTACATGTATACATATACATATACATGTATTACATGCACTTTAAATGATGTCATATAAAGTTTCTCGAAAACGTTTTCTGTGAAAACGAGCTGGAAATTTCCTATTTTCAGAAATGCTCAAACACCATTTTCTCTAAAATTTAATAAATTTAATTTTGTTGTGTTTTGTTTAAAAAAAATACACAAATGTAGTTTTTTGAAATATCTCTCACGCTGTTAATATGAACATTTCCTGCAATTTGTATATATTATTACATTTGTGAGTAAAAGTGCTTCAAATGAAGTTTTACGAGAAATGGAAAGATTCCTTGAAAAAGAGCTTCAAATTTGGCATTTACAGTAACGCTTACTTGCCATTTTCTTAAAAACGGCATCAAATTTATCAAATTTATGAAAATTTCCATAAAGGACGAGCATTTACTCTTTAAATCCTATGAGTAATATTTCAAACCTACTATTAGGAAACCGAAAAATTGAGAAAACTTCAAAAAAAGGTATTAAGGGCGAAGATAGATGGCATCTCACAAAAGGATGTAGTAAGACCATAAAGCAAGAAAATTAGAAAACTGTACTACGAGAAAGTCCATGATTTCTGTAGCACAACTAGTTAAGTTTTGCCCAACCCTTCCCGACTACCATCTATCGGCGCCTAAGGGACCCACCATGGTCTCTTGCGGTAACTATCGCTCCCCTGAAGGCAATTCTCAGTGAAGAGTTAAGTTAAGTTAAGTTAATGCCTTATTTTACGTGGCGAGACTCGACCATCAGGCCCGCTCTTCCATCTAACCACGCTAATTTCGCTACGCTCCTTTCACCACCTAGCGAAGAAAGGAGGTATTATCTTGGGCGACGAAACCGGTGGATCTCAATTTTGCTCAGAGGCTTCTTTTAGGCTTGAGGAATTTTTACATGCAGTAAATCTGCATGGGACAGCCAGCTTTACTTCCCCTCCGAAGGAAGGCGTACGAAGGATTTTTTCGCCTTTAAAAATCCACGGCTGCGATCAGGTTTGAACCCGCAAACTCGGGTACAACAGTCCGGTACGCTGACTGTTATACTACCGAATCTGCAGAGCACCCCCGCTCTCCCCGAACATCACACCGACATAGCCCTTAGGTTCGTCTCGGTCCTGTAACGTAGCATATATGACAGTGACAGTTCCTTCCCTCTTATCGGTCTTGTACCGTTGTTCTGGATGCAGAGGGACAGATACTCAATCATGCACAGACATAGATTGTAGATATATTTCACTTTGTTAACGGCCTGGGCAACGAATTTTGGGAGGTTTAGGATACTGATGTGATATACGAGGGACTGAGAATGCTCCTTCCCCATGTAGTACGTTTTTACACATTTTCAACATTTTCGGTCCCATAATAGTTTAATTGAAATGAGACTTCGAGAATGTTATATAAGATCAAATACATGTAACACATATGTATAACATTTAAATATATGTGAACTTCTCTAATTCGCCAATTTGAGAATCGTCAGGTTCACAACTAGGAAAGATAGTTCTAATTAAATGTTGTGTTGATATTCAACTGAAGTTGAATGAAGAATAGGTAATGAAAAAATCAGTCTCAGTGACAGTCATACAAAGCAACACATTTTAAAAGAATATAACTTTACAGGAATCTTCAACGGACGGGACTAACCAACGGGACGGAATAAATCAACAGGAATATTTTGGTTTCACTATCCGAAGTATGATACGTAGTACCAGTTTTGCTTGTTCTCTTGGGTGTGAATTGTCCTCAGCTGTCCTATCGACAGAAGAGCGAGATAACATTTGTTCGATTTCTTTCTTTCATGTGTCCCTTCACCAGCCGTCAACGCGCCATCGACGCCAGCCTTCTGACACCCACGCACAATCGAAGCTTTCGAAGTCTCCAGCGGAATTGTCCCGGAACACTGCTCCGCTCTAAATGGCGAGAGGAGCGGTTGGAGGAGGGGAGTGAGAGGGGGAGGGAGGGAGGTTGAGCAGAATCCGTGTCAGGCAGGGCAAGCTGTCGCCAGGTGGTGTTTCTGAACGTTTCGATGAGTTGGGGAGATTCACGATTCGTCAAAAGTTCAACAATTCAAGGTAGCCGTTTTCAACAATCGATGAGAAGTTAAAATTTTTGAAAAATTGATTATATTTGCAAAATGCTCATTTTTTGAAACATCAGAATAGTGTTTCAGATGAGCATTCTGGGACATTGAATTGCAATTCAAATTACACCCATTTGAAAGTGAGCTGCAATTTTCGGACTATGCTCACGTCATGAAACAAACTCATGAAATTTACATCAACCACACAACGAAGTGGTAGAACTCTGTAGTTCAAATCAGTCGGAGAGCACTTCGAAAAACTATTTCAATGCATTCCTGCTAACAAAAAGTCCGTCTCTGTAGATCACACTCATTCAAGAATTTGAAACATCGATATTTTTCTTCAAACATCGCTGGCCAACGAGATCCTATTCACAGTTTGATCAACAGTGATATCTTCGTAAATTCTCGTGTAACGAGTTTCGAAGTAATTTCAGAGAAAAAAGTGTATCTTCTTGTTAGTATCAAATTCACAAATAAAAAATATTTGAATACTCTTTAACAATTCATATATTATTTCAATCAGCTTTTTTCTATTCCGAGTTTTTAGACCTTAGTAATCTACAAACGGTTCCAAACAATCATATGCTTTGCCGCATATTTCTCCCGTGCAGTTTCATTTGCCTGTCCTGTGGCTTATTTTACTTTCTCGCTATTACTTACGCAGTATATAGAGAGTTATATAATGCTGCTGAAAAAAATCTGCAAATTTTTTTTGCTTGGCTTTGTTTAAAACTTTAACTTCTACCAAGAAATTAAATGACTTCATTAAAATAAGAGCCTAGTTTGAAGACAAATAATTTTAAAAACAATATAATCATAAATATCACGACATAATTAAGTAAAGAAGTAGTGTAGCGTCGCCTGGTCCGGCGCCGGTGCGTCGGGCCGCTTCGGGGAAACCCGCGTTAAGCCGGATGTGGATGGGGGTGGACGGGTGCGACGCCACGCCGCGCCGGTTGGAAAAGCCCTCAGGAATCCCGGCTGGAATTTCCTTCAAAGGGACGCGCGCGGATGCGAGTCTAAGAGATGTCGGTTGCAGCTCTGGAAAGGCTGGCCAGCGAGCCGTATGATGCCCGCCGCTTGTAGGGTGGGGGCGAGCCGTCGGATATCGCGCCGACACGAGCCTCGCGGGATACGCTGGGTGTCGAAAGACGAGAGGTATCTCCAGTGCAATCCTTGCACGTGATCTTCGGGTCGAAGATCGGTTTGGCGACAAGCCATGTAACTGGTGTAGTTACGGGACTCTATGTCCGACAGCTTCGCACCTCGCGTAGCTTTTTGCTGTTTCCGAAGCAGTGGTTCTGGGCGAGGCCTAGGGGACGGTCGCGGGGTTTTGCGGCTAAGAGAATTGAAAGGTTGCCAAGGGGCCAGATTTTTTGTATCATAATCATTGTACATTAATTGTAAAAATTCTGTAAATATATTGTATATATCAATCAGAACAGTCGTCTGTGTTTTTCACTCTAGTACGTCACAGTAGCATAAAATTAGTCAAATATAGAACTCATGAAGAGAAAATATAAAATATTTCGAAATTATTTGACATTAAAATAAAAAAAACTATATTTCTGGAAATGCATCAACTTATTAAAAAATTATCGACATATTTTATGAGAATATGAGCAAAATGAAATAATAGATGTATTTCTACAAAACGATGTAGTTTTATTTATTTATTTATTTATTTATTTATTTATTTATTTATTTATTTACGTCAAAAAACAGTTAAAAACTGCGTATGACGGGCTATGGGGAAAAGTGAATTGTGTGCACATTTTCAAAATTCTGTGATCCCTACACTAAATCATATACTACTTACTATACTATACTAAATCATATACATATACATAGTTGTAATTTAATCGTTCAACACAGCCTAGAAGTGAATTAAAATGCAAAGTGAAGGAGGACTTCAATTATAATGAACATCACCTCAATATTTAATGAATATTCTGGGAAAGATAAATGTTTAAAAAAGAATAGAAAAATACCAATTTTACCTCTTTATTAAAAATAAATATGGATTTATAATTAAAATTTTCTTCCTCAGAATCTTAAGTGCCCACAACACATCATTATTATTCAACATTTATTTGTTTTGTTAATATATTGGCCGTTATCTCTGTTATTTCGTATTCAAAAGTGCATAGGGTACTAAATTTCTTTGAATTAAGATTAATTAACTTGACAGTACACACTCTTAGAAGAAACAATAAAATAAAACAAAATAATGAAAAACTGAATATGACCAAGTGAAATTAGTTGTGTAATAAATGCAAAAAGAGACCCATGGAGAAAGAGAAGACGGCAGATACGAGGCAAGATATTGCAAATTAAGACTAACATTTTTTAGAGGACAAAGAAAAAGAAGAGTTAGAGGAATTAACACAAAGAAGAAATGGTAAGGAATGAGAAGAGTGGGAGGAGATGTCGAAGCAAAACAAGGAGGAAGGGAAAAGAAAAGGTAGGAGTGGAAGGAAAGAAGACGTGAGGAAGGAGAGAAATGAAGGGAGATGAGGGAGGAGGGGAGGAATGGAGAGTGGGGAGGATGGTAGTATGGGGAGAGGAAGAAGTGAGTGGATGATGAGGTAGTGGTGAAGGAGGGTAAGAACAGAAGAAGAAAATGTAGGGGTACAGGAGAAAAGGGAACACAAAATAAAATAGGAGGAGGGCGAGGAAAGAAAAGAAAAACGATGATATTTTAAAATAAGAAATAAAAAGGAAGGAAGAGAAACAGAACAAAACAAAATGCAATCATTAGTAATAGGTGAAGGAGAGTACCTCCCCAGGGCACAAAACAGTTAGGTTAGGCAAGGTCAGACGAGGTCCGTCTCAGACTCTCCTCTCTTCTCCAACCCTGCGCCGCCGCGCACCGCGAGGCGAGGCGAGGCCGCCTGCAGCGTCCTCGAGTGCGGTGTAGTTCCATTGTCTACGGGTCGGGGGCGGAGTGAGGGTGGGGGCGGGGGCGGGGGCGGGGGCGCAGCCGGCAGGAAGCCCCGGGCGGGAGCGTGCGAACGCTGCCGCTGGCTCTGATCTTCCGGCGGCGCGGACGCGGCTGATGGTGACAGGGCAGGCGGAGGCGGAGACGTCACACAGTGGGTCAAAAAAATGCTCCCACCCTCTTTTAAATCATGGACCCGGTGAATAAGCTGATAAGTCAAAAAAACTTAATTTTACAGGGGAGCAAAAACATGAAGATAATGCTATATATAAGGGATTAATGATATTCTGACAAAACTATTTTTATATAAGTTGTGTTAGAATATCACCTTCATTTGAATATCATTAATCCCAGATTTAATTCATTTAAACGTTGTTTGTTTGCTGTCCTGTAAAATTAAGTGTTTATGACTTATCAGCTTATTCACCGGGGTTAAAGAAATATGATTAAATTTTTTCAAACTTCTAAAAAAATCTAATAATGATGTCAACAAAAATATTTATGAACAAACCGACTTAGGGGACTTGGGGCATCAACTAATGTCTCTGCAGTGCCTCTGACCGGGAAGTCCTAGGTTCCGCTGCAGCATTTTCGAAACTAGCTTTTCAGCTAGGTCGAATTCAGCTGCTGTCTGGAGGAGAATTCTAGCAGGCGGCCGCTCTGATCGGTAGTTTTCCGTGGTTTCTCCGATCAACACCAGGTGAATGCCGGAGCAGTACCCCACCAAATGGGCCACGGACCGCGCGCGATGTGTCCTTCCTCTTCCTTGTCCTATCCTCTCCCCTTGCACACACTCTTACACTATCATGCACTACACTACCACATATTCCGGGAGACAGGTCGGGAGCTTAGAGCTTCTCCCGGCTGGGTCGGTGCCCCGCTGGTGGGAGAGTCCTGGTTAGGGGGAAACCCCACTAGCAGACCGTAGGTCGGCGCCGGATCTCGCCATCCAGCGGGGGAAGTTCACCGCCATCTCCCGAGAATAAAACATGCACTACACTAACGGGACTAATGACCGAAGCAGTTAATGCGCGGTCAATCAATCAATCTGACCAGGAGGTCTTGAGCTTAGGGTCCCGACGGTGGCAGGATTTTCGACACTGTCTAGACCGCTAGGTCCAATTCAGCCGGTGTCTGGAGGAGAATTCTAGTGATCGGCTGCTCTGGCAGTCAACTCCACGTAAATGCCGGAGCAGAATCCTAGCAAACGGGTCACGGGCACCGCGTGATGTTTCCTTCCTCTTTCTTGTTCTATCATCGTCCCTTACTTACGCACACTAACATGTACAACACTACCACAAATGTTGGGAGATCAGTTGGAAGCTTGTCCCGGCTGGGGCTGTACCCCGCTGGTGGGAGATAGAGAAATCCTCTCTAGGTGGCGTGTATGTTGGCGTCCGGTCTTGCCATTAAGCAAGGGAAGATCCCATCCACCTTCTGCGATAAAAAAACATGCACTACACTTACAAAACTAAAGGCCTTAGTTGCTGATGCGTTCGCAAACGCTAATCAATTAATCATTTATGAATAATATGACTGATGTCTCGGCTCAATAAGCTTCAAACTGTTAATTCACAGAAAAGAAGGTAGATTAAATGTGTTCGATTTTATAAATCAAACATGAAATGCTTAAAAATATATGAAATTTGTTCAATATTGTTGTCAAATACTGCAGCCATTCTGCAGCCTATGCATCAAACACATGATGAATACTACTAATATTTCTGGAAGCTTAACTACAAAAGCTGCAGTAGAAGCAACGATACGTATAACGTGTAGAACTGATTGAAAATTTGCGGGAAATAATGAATACGTAGATTCTTTAGAAACTGTACTACCTACTCTTCACAATTTGTTGTCAATATGGAAATGAGAAGATAATATGAAAATAACACACGGCAAGAGAATTCTTTTATAATAAAAGTTATTTATTATATCAGATAAAATATCACTTTTAATATCCCGAAAGTTTCTACAGGATTTCTAATTCATGTGAAGTTTATTTCTATAGATAACGGAATAACCTCGTTTCAATATTTTCTTTTTTTTTTTGAAATACATTGCCAAATTGTATTCTACATTTTAGTCATGTACTTTTTTATGTAGCATCTTGCAACGATTATCAAGTTATTATACTTTTTATCAGAGAGCATATAATTGAACTAATGATAGTGAGAAACTAGAATTTGCTGTATTTTATAGTCAATATTTAACAAATTATTCATTCTAAGAATTCGTAAAATAACACATATAAACAGCT